>JAPDSC010054462.1:0-27982 GCA_026290005.1 Latrodectus geometricus
CTCTTCCATAAACTCAATATAGTTACTAATTTTTTTTAAATATATATATATATATTTCATTGACTTGTATTTCAGGCATATGATCAACAATTGAAAATATTACGATATGTTGATTATTTTATGTAGGATCGCGATTTATTTGATGTGTGAAGATGGGGATTCTCATATAGGTATTGAAAATGTAATAAAAATATTGGTATCAAAATTTTGAAATTTGAAAAATCTATTATTTACATTTTGTCAAACTACTTGGATTAAATTAATCACCTCCCAGCATATGATCGATTTGTTATGTGAATATTCACAACATTTTAGTTTTTAGTTCAACAGTCTATTTCTGTTTGAATTTCATATCGGGTGTCGGTTATATTTTAGAATGAACTTCAAGTCATTGGTCTTTGTCGACTGATGCAAAAGTGGTGGTTAAAGTGACAATAGAATTATTGTGGAATTCCTTTTCTCCCAAATACCTTTCAATAGCTCTGATTTTTTTAAATATGAAATCTTGAGAGTTAACATTTATCTAAATAATTTCTAGAAATTTATCGCTTTGTTCTTTTATCAAAATATAACTTGAAGTCATTAAAATTTAGTATTAAACATGTTTTTCTAAAACAAAATGAGCTGTTGTAGTTCTTTTTTTAAATTTTTATTCAACATTAATGTTCTGGAATTGATGAATTTAAATTTCTGAAGAATTCGAAATTGTGATGTTCGGAAAGGAGTTCCCCACACAAAGTTCCATCAGATATCAAAACTGTCCTTCTCAACCATATGAGAAAGTCTGAAAGAATCATAATGAAGTCTCCTTAGCGTCCACAGACCAGCTCATCATCGGTACTAGACAACTCTCGTGTCATTCTTCATTATAGTAAACTAAATAAACGCTAAAAATTCAAAAGTCGTTATGTAAACTATTTCCGGAGCGACTCCTCCACCCTCTTGAGGAGCAGCCCGTCCTCTCATCAGCTGACTTCGAGTAGGGCCTGGTTCCAAAGAATGCTGCCATCATCTATTTGGCTTCCTGAGAAGACTTTTACACGTCACTTCTCATTCTGCCATTTGTTGGACCTCCACCCGCTGCCACTACCCACATTATTCTCAGTAAGGCAGGTAATTATAATTCTTTTGCTTTGCTTTCGTTTAAGGACCGGAGCGTTTAGCGCTCCGAATTTTAATGGTTGGTGCAGGGTGGGAGGCAGCTTTTCTCACACCCCCATCGTGCACACACTCAGAAAGTAATGTTCCACATTGTTTGGGGTGGAAGCCACGCAATGGCAATTTTCGAGAATTCTGCGAGGGGTCTTCTGAGGGGAAAAAACGCGTATTTTAAACAGCAGCTTTAATGGCAGCTATTTTTCTCGGTGAGTCCGCCGTTGTTTCAAAATCATATGCTCGAAAGCAAACATTCTTTATTGCTGTTCACTTGGGCTGCCGAGTTCTTTATTCAAACAGGAAAATATATACTAACTTTAAAAAGCACTCAAGCCTTAAATGACTGCTTCAACTCGTACGTTTGTTTAGCCTTTTGAAATATTACGCTTAGTCTTCACGTTTCAGGGAACTAATGAGCTGTGGACATTTTTGTCTTATTTCTTTTTATTTGGACTAAGTTCATATTACAAATTTTAAGAAAAAATAATGAATGCAGTTACTAAAGTAATTTATCTTTAATGGCTTGAAAAATAGTTCCTATATTTCATTTTATTAAAGAATAAATGATGTAATAGCTTTTATGTATTTTGACCACTGTAGATTTAAAATTAAAGAGTTTGTCTCATGGCGTAAATCAAAATTCTCATCAGTAGTAAATAAGAAATGGGAAAAATCCATCATGCAATTTATTTACATTTCAGAGGATATAAATATGTATTTCTAATTTTAATTAATTGATTCAACTTCAATTCATTTACTTCTAATGAGATAAATATATCCAGAAACAAATATATACCAAAAAATGAATAAGACTAAAAATTGGAATTTTTTGTTGGCATTATTTTTTAAAGAAAGACATCTATTTCGTCTTGTTATCATTGTCACTGTTATAAATGAGGTCAATCAGCCATGTCATCACACGTAATAATAACATTTATGAGTGAGTGATCTCATGTTATTTGTGCTCATAAAGAGATTTTACGGCTGTTACGATTTGGAATTATTACGAATCATCTAAAATATTTCTGCAGGAGAATTGTTAAAAGACTACAATTTTTAAAGTAGTTATTTCCGAAGGACACAAAATGCTATTTTTGTCCTATATTATATTTGTTTAACTATTTTTCTGCATTATATGCTTCTGTACCAAAATTTTATAATATGCATTGTATATTGCTCTGACTGTGATATATACCAATTTAGAATCATTGATCATTTATATTTTTTTTATACGGTCAGCATCGTCTTTTAGTGGGGGTTATTTTTTTTTGTTGGTCAGTTTTAAAAATGTACCAGTATTTTACAACGATTTATTACTGCAGGCAGTTATTACCGTAGCTAATTATCATTTAACCATTAACTTGATGAACCCTACCAACCTACAAATGAGGAAATTTGTCTCACTTTATTATTTCCCTCAAAGTTAATTTACAAAACCAATAACATTATCAAACTAATCAAGCAGATAGCATTAGTTGTTATTTGGAATAATATGCATTCGATTTTAACTAAATATGTTGAATAACTTGGATTAAAATATTATGTGGTCATATGATAGTCCTATACATAAAGTTGCCTATAGTACAGTACTAAATATTGTCATACATATTCATATAAATTAACTTTAAGCAAATGTAAATAAAAATGTGAAATTTTTTTGACGGAAAGCATTGATCTTGAATTAAATGAGATTATATGAATGGAGGAACTAATATACGTAAATGTAAGGTATTGTATGAAAGTATTCAGAGTACATATATTTTTTGAAGACTGATGCTGTATGAAAATGAAAATACTTAATATAATATTGTATAAAGATATTGTAATTCTAACAATGTAAATTAAGCTCATGTTATTAATCCTAAATACATATTCATTTTAACAGTTAAGACTAGAGGTTTATATGTAATATCGCAAAAAATGAAGTATTTTACTTTAAAAATTGAGGTGAGGTAATTTGAATTTTGTAAATATTAAAATTTATATATAGTTGTAAATAAAAAAATTTAAAAAGTTAAATTTAGTGTCAAAATATTTGCATAAAAAAGAGACAAAACTTATAATTTAAAAGTGTAAAAAAGGAGAAATTATAAAACATGTAAATGTACGTGTTAAATAACTAAAATCGTAAGGAAATATAGAAAAAAATATAGAAAAAAACAATCAGATTAATAAAAATAATAAAATCCATCAATAAATGGAAGAGGAAGAAAATTGTAAATGAATTAATTTTCCAAACAATCAAAAAACTGCTTAAATATTAAAAATCTCGCCATATTCTTGTTATGAATATTTTAACTCGAAATGCATATTTTTTTCTTCTGAATCTTTTCAATGATGACAAATAAAAGCATTTGTATTGAGTAAAGTTATACAATATATTATCAACAGTTATTTTACGGGTATTTGGAAAAATTATTTAATTTGAACCTCAAATAAATAGAAAATTACTAATATAAATGGCATTATCTCCAGGTCCAATCCTAAACACATATTGTAAACAAGTATAGTTATTCATTAAAACATATATTTCTTTACAATAGTATGGCTTTTGTAACTGAAAATAATTTTATTATCAGTATTTTTTTAAAAATCCATCCCTGATTTTAACGTTTACCGTTTTACATTTTTCAAACTAACATTTTAACTCTATATGATTTAGTGGGGAAGCCAACCCACAGAAATCTTTTTGCCTTTTTAAAGGCGATTGGTTTTCTTAATTTCATTTAAACTTTATGACTTTGATTTTATAAGTTTTATTTTTACTTTCATTTTACTTAATTAAGATTTAAAAAATATATACATTTATTTTGCATTTTAATCCTTTAATGTTGAGTCAGGGTTTTCTTGATAAAATCTTTCTTTAAAATTTAATTTCTTGGCTCAGCTTGTCCTTTTTTGACCTTGCGCCGTAAAACCGAATCAATCAACCAACCAACCAAAACCCATCGATTAAATATTGGGAGAATGGGAAGTACTTTTATGTATCATTTTGAAGCAAATTTTTAGATAAATACGATGTATTACAGTATATTTTTATTGAAATATTGATATTTCAAGTCTCAAGAAGAAAACTGACTTTGATGCAATTTATTTAAAGTTTAAAAAGAAAAGAAGTAAACATATTAGTGAATTAAGCTTATCATGTGACTGTAGCTGTTATTTTCTTATTTCTTCTTTTTATATCCTTTACATTACAACTATTTAAGCACACCCTTTGGCCAACCAATCTCATTTCCTGAATAAATAAAAAAAAATCGTTGATGAAATAAGGTTCCAACCCCATATTTCCTGAATTTGGAAAGTCACGCATACGACTCATACCTTAGGCCCGTGCAGAAATGTCAGATAATTTTGTGATAAAATGACAGATTTAGTTGCTGTATATGTTGTAAATATTATGGAGTCTGTAAAAACAATTCAACAAAAATCCAATAAACTTTTATACATAATTACAGTTACATAAAAATTTGCATTCATAAATTTGTCAAATAAGTAGGGCGTTTAAAGTTATGAAATGTTTAATAATTGGTATTAATTCAACTGAAGTTATACTGAAGCATTAAAATTAATTGTCTCATTTTATGCTACAGAAAATTTTATTATATCTCAGAGAGATTTTAAATAGAAAACTAGTAGAAAGAGGTGCAGAATAATAAGAATAAGATAAGGGTAATAATAATAAGATCTCAAGTATTTGTTTTGTTTTAATTAATTGTAAATAATATTTTTATGCAATATTATTTTACGTTATTTCCTTTGTGATAATCAATTAGAGTGTTTTTGTTACGTATTCAATTCATTGATGCTTTTCTAAACCAAAAGTTTACAAAAATTATTTAAAAAAAAAAAAAAAAAAAAAAAAAAAAAAAAAAAAAAAAAAAAAAAATACTGTAAACCATTCATAAAGACCGCGAAACTTATCAATAACACAATTTATATTTTTACGATAAAAGACGCAAAAGTAACTTCCAACGGGATTAAGCATTTGTATAAAATTAAAAAAAGTAATGTCCAATCTCTTTCCTCAAAAATTTTAATCTAGAAATTAAATTTACATGTGTTAAAAAATACATATTAATGTATTTTTTACATTAGCCCGCTCTTTAGCATTTTGTTGTTGTTTTGAATAAATATATACGCTACTACTATTTATATCTATATATTAACATTTTGGCAACATTTCTATTTATTTTTTAAATCAAGAAAGTATTGAATGATTACCAATCAGCAGAAAGTATATGATAAAATTATATAATCGGGAAAGCTATATTTCAGTGTCCAAGTTTTCTTATAAAAATATTTTACTTAAATGAGTTTTTGGTGACCTTGTAAGCAAAACAAATTCTAATATCACTCAAGGTGTAAAAATAAATTGAAAAAAATCTATTTCAAAGTTTAGTTTAATATCTGATACAGGAAAAGAAGAATCAAAGAAAATGTCTACTAAAATATTGACTGAAAATAACTTGATAAATTTAGGAATTATTTTTTGCGGTATACACATATACATTAACATAATATGATTATACAAAAATATTTTAAGCCAAAAATCCTTATTTTATACTTTGTGAGTAATATTTTAACCAGATCAAATATAGTTATTTGTTTGGCCTAATGCCACGCTTATTTTAAATTAAAATAAAACTGAGCAATTAATTTATATTCACAATAAATATATTGAAATAACAGATTGTACTAGAAAAGTTATCTTACAATATTTATGTTACATTTCTATTTTAGGAGATGAGAATTTTACCTTTGAATACGTATATTGTGGTTTCAAATTTATTTAAGTATATATAATTTACAATGAACATTTATGTACGCGTGATAAATTATCACAATTTCTTAAATGATAACATCAAACCAATTAAATGGATAATTTTATTGTACTCTGCCGCATTGATAACTATAATGATAACTGTAGTGATAACTCTTGTAGATATGTTATTTTTTATGTTATTAGTTGTATTACTAAGAGAAATAAACAGAATTTTCATTGAAGTCGAAAAAAATCTGGTAAATTCTAATGTGCTGTCTTCAAATTATTGATGCAACCATGAAATGTTATACTTACTTTAACTAGTTACGGTTGCAATTTCAATTTAATCTCTTCCACTTAAGAGAAGATTTATGTTAATTCCTCTATATTTTATTCATAATGGAGTCTTAATGACAACGCAATTAATGATAATCATGCCAACTCATGTCTATGCTATTAGTTGTAAATCTTGTTATTTGATTATGGTTTAAATTATAAAATTCTTACCCAGAAGAAATGAATATGCCGAATGCCAAAAATGAATTACTGGTATCCGGCAATAATGCTAGTAATTCATTTTATAACTGCAGAACAATGTTAATATGAACATGATAATACTGTAACAAAACATTATCATATTTATAGTGTCATATCCTAAAGCATATTAAAACTAAGTATATTTCAGAATGATTACCTTTATTATTTAACAAAAATGACTAATAAAAATTTTATTTGCTTCCCATTACTAATAATTACCCTACGGTTTATGCAGCTAAGAATTAAAACGACCCTTTCAGATTGTATGCTACACGTACACAGGTGTAGCATTGAAAATTGAATGATATTTCAGTTATTTTAATATTGTCTTCTTTAAACTTTCCCTTATATTAAATTTCAATGATGTATTTCTAAGATAATTTTTATTACTTTTAATCAATTTATTAACATACTTGCATTTCTTCACATTTTTTAAAAGTTGTCAAAAGCAGAAAAACTTTATAACAAAAAAATATACGTCATTATTTTTAACAGTATTTTATAACATATTCATTCACACAAAATATTTAATAAAGATATTTTAAATGTATGCACCGGAAGAAAAACATTGTTTTGACTGTTGAAAATGTGAAACGCTTTATTTTCTTTCCTCTAACATAAATGTTCATTAGATAAACTTCATCCATCAATTCTGATCCTGCTAATGAAATAAAAACTCCTCTCGTAAACCAAAAAATGTTTGACTTTTTCCTTAAATTGATTGACCATCAAGAAATATTAACTTTCTTTAGTAAGGAACTAAACCTTATCATTTGTCTTTACTTTTATTCCTTTTACTATTTTTTATGTTGTGAGCTTTTATAACATTTTTTATGTTCTTTTGTACTTTACTATTTTTGTTTACGTCTCTTATCTTATTAATTATAGGATCTTTTTTTTTGAAGTACTCTATTTTGTTCATACTAGTAACAAACTATGACAGCTATTTTTAAGTTTTCAGTGACATTTTACTTTATAGTAATATATTAAATTAGTATTTTGTAATAAGCCATTGAATTAAAAAATGATATTTTACATTGAACAAGAATTATGTACATTATTTATATTAGTCTTAGAAATGTATTAAAAGATGTATCAATTGAACAATAACTTATAATTTTGAAAGGTAACTTTGATTGAGTCCTCATCCACTCAGGCAAATTCTGCTAGTATTAGAGAAATAAACTTAAGGTAATTAATTACATTTCATTCAGAAAATGCTAATAATTATGGATGGTAAATAAAGGATTCAATACTTTATCCTCTATTTATAAAAGCTACATCTTTACCAGCGATGTTTCTGAGTCTTATGGAAAATTTATTTTTGTTCGGATGTCAATTTTTAAAACTCTATTCATTTGTGTTCAATATCTGCATCTCTAATACACATCTGCATTTCTAATAATCCATCAAAAGTATGTGATTTAATAAATTCTTGAACAAAATTTATTAATAATTTAAAGCAATAAAGAGATAAACTGAAAGTAACGATCTTGATTGATTGATGTAATTTATAAAATGTTTTGAAAAATGTCATAATTTCTCTGTGAAATGTTTTTATATGAGAATTGCAATAACTGATGATTACCATTTCTACATTTAAGAACTGCCTTGAAAACATTTCTGAGCTTCTGCTTCAAATTGTGTGATTGTAGTCATTCAATCACAAATAAGTTTTCCTGCAAATGTTTAACACCATTTACAAACTAGCAACTTTTAAAAATTCCTTTCTGAAAAGTCCATCATAACTGTGTATTCAACGAGAGATATAGTATATTGTATTCAAATTTAAGAACGAGAATCTCTTAAGAATTTCAAAACATTCACACTTTTATATCAATTTGATTACCTCATAAAAACTTTTATCCCTTATTTTTTAGGATTCATTAATACTTTAAATTTGTAATTAAATTTGAAATTTTCTTTTCATAAATCAAGATTGTGAATAAAAAATATACTAATGTAAACGTAAAATAAAAGAATAGGGTTAGTTTTATAAAGTGTTAAATGAGTAAGTGTCAGTTTGTCTGTGCAAAGAATGAATTCTTTCCGCAATTATTACTTATCAATAATCTTTACCATATTGCAAAATGTTTTAATTAATTAATAAAAATACCTATGCTTTTTGTCATTTTTTTAAAAGAAATATTGGGAAAAAATAAATATAAGAATTTTCTACATAAATATTTCATATAATTTGACACTTAACATATCCAACTGGTTTCTCACTATCTTTTGATTAGGAAAACATACAAACTTAAATATCACAATCAAAAGTATCTCTGGTGCTAAATATAAAGAATATGTAGCATTAAATAATATGTGGGATTTCATCTATGAATTACTTTATTACTCACTTTATAATTCAATAGATACTTTTTATGAATATTTTCATCTTATTTTATGAACATAAATATTTTTTATTTACATGTTATTACAATAAGATCGGAAATTGTAAATAAAACATTTTTATTTTTAAACATAATTATTTCATAAAAATGTCAAATGGTTCTTTTATGTTTTATAAATATTTGAACATTTTTTAAAATGTTTTGATACTTAAAAATCAACATATTCAGTATTATTAACTCAGTTCAGTATTTTATGAAATAATTATGTCCAAAAACAAATATGTTTTATTGACAATTCCCTATCATAATATTATATCATGTAAGGATAGAAAGTATTTATGTTCACAAAATAATATGGAAATATTCATAGAGAGCATACATATTTCAAGCAAATTTAAAAGAAAATTGAAATATAAAAGCTAAAACAAAAGAGGGGATTTTATCTGAACAAATACACGCATATCTTCTTTTAGTATGAAAAAAATATATATCTTGGAATGATTTCTTCAAATAATATTTATTTTGAATTTTATTTATCTAAGTGAAACAAATTTTCTTTGTATCTATTGATTTATATAGAGAGAGTTGGTAATAATGTAATTGATAAATATGTAAGTCATAAAATTGAGAGGAAAAACATAGTTTAACTCTACATAATTGAAACAAACTATTTTTAGTTAGTATTATTTACTGTGTTTGTACAAATAACATTGCATTATTTCGTTTCAAAGCCTTTTATTAAAATATTTAAAATTTTAATATTCTTGGAATATTTTTTAGATGTTGCTAAATTTTTGTTTTGACTCAATATATCTCTTAAGCCCAATTTCATGCATTTTTAATTTTTTTATGTTTATTTATAAATATATTACCAAAATTCATTTGAATAAAAATTGTTCCATATTTTGTGACAATTGTTTTAGTAAAATTTTAGTCTTTCTCCTTTTAATGGCAGAAATTCTGCACTACATTTTTCACAAACTTTAAAACAAACACTAATAAATGCTTTCATGGTTGCAGAGAATGGTTATTGAACATTTCTTTCGCAATTTTAAAAAAATAATTGAAAAATAACTAGGAATATATTTACCCACAGCCTTAAGTTGAAAAACTGAGAGGTATAAAATGTTTAATCTTTTCCATAGAAACATTGAATTGAAAAAAGTTTTTGTCTATATTTTCTTTTGAATTATTAAAATCATTAAAATCCTACCACAAACAAAATTTCATGGTTTGGATATTAAAATTTAAATAGAATTTAACATTGTTGCTATTGTAAGGAAATAACAGTTGCATAAACTAGATGATTTTTTCATTGTAAAATTTACCATTGAATTTCCACAAAAAAGATTCGAAAACAAGTCTATTGCAGAAGCATAAAATATTTCTTATTAGGTTTTTTTCCCTCTTAAATAGAATACTTTTGTAAAATCACAGAATATAACAGATATATTAAATTCTTGTAGGGTACTAATAATTAAATTTCTAAATTGTGAATAATAATAATAATTCTTAATATAAGTATGATGTTACTAATAACATGTTAATTTATTATTTATAATGCTAATACCTTACATATTTTACAAAAAAACAGAATGATTAGGTAAATTTTAATTTTAAATAAAAGCATTTTTTTAGAAATTTGGAAAATTTAACATTTTTATGGATTGAAAAGCATGATGATTAAACACTTATTCTTCTAATATTCTAATAAACGATAAAACGCCATTTTTCCTTATAAACGTTAAAATTGAAAGTGGTATTTATATTTTGCTTAAGAGCAGATTTTTAGTTAACAGATTCAGATAATACACAAGTATCTCTCCAATTACCTTTAAAAATAAATTATAATTGGACAAAAACATGTACAAAATGCTTAAAATTAAAAAATCAAACAGGCATCTACTCGAACAGTTTTCAAAAAAATTGTCTTTCATAAAAAATAAATTTTTCATTTTAAGTCCATTATAAGCATTGCTTTTGATTCACCAATTTAAAGTGCAGAACAGTGTATTTTGAAATACAAAAGGTGTTTACTTACTCATTACATTTTCAAAGTGTGTTTTCTTTAAAAGTAATTAAGCTTTGAAATCCATTATGAGTTGGAAAAGCAATGTTATCTTTATTCTTATAAAAATATAATTGTTTGTTTATTGTCTTTTTGTGTGAAAATTGTATTTATATTTACTAAACACTCATTTTCTATTTGCAGGTAAGTCAAAGAACAAGACAAATTTTGGTTCGTATGGTTTATTTATATTGTTATGAATTTTTAATATGCAAAGGGAAAGTATTCTTAGCATAGATATATTCAAAAGTTTTTCTGTTTGTTTTGTTGCTCACAACATTATTTTGCTTAGGAAGTGGAGATAAGTATTAATGTTCCTTGTAAATTATTCATTCTTTGAACAAAGAATTTAAATTTTCAATCTAAACGTAATAAAATATGAGAAATAAGTATACGAAATAGATATATATACTTTATAATAAAAATGGTGTTTAAGTTGAGGAACAAATGATTTTTTAATAAATATCATTACAGTTATCAGAAAAAGTTGACAGTTCATAAATTTATTCGTTTTTTCTTTGAAAATATTCTACATTTGTTTGTTTCAAAATTTGATTGTTTCTCTTTTCGTGTGACAGGTCTAAATATTTTAAGTAAATAATTTTAATATCTTATGAATGTAATTTGAATTCTTTTGGCAAGAAAGATTGACTTGGTATTTAAAAAACAAAAAAAGAGAGAGAGAACAAGCTTTAAAAATATTTTCCATACTTATAGAAATTTCTCGTTATTATCAATAATAATTGCTTTGAATTCAAAGCAAACACGCTTTTTGATTTTTATTTATAGGAATCGTAATTAAAATATCATTTTTTAATTATAGGATTTGTTTTTTTGTTAATGTTATTTTGTTTTCTGTGTTAATGAATTAAGTAATAAAAATGATTGCTTCAATAAAAACACATAAAGGTATCTGAAAACAGTGTGGTATTTAGTTAAGCGAATAAGAAAATTAATTTAAAATAAAAAAAATTAAACATTCCAATGATTAGAGAAAGGATTTAATTCCATAATATAGAATGTTTATTTTTAATTAAAATTTATTTTAAGTGCATAAATTTCTACGATATTGATAAGATTAAAAGTTACTTTATACTAAGTTATTTCAAAACAGCTAAATTTATTCTTAGAAATGCATTAAATTTAATTTTCATATTGACTCAATTTAAGGCAAAGAAATTTTCGAGGAATAATTATCTTTTTGATGATGAATTCTTGAGCTGAAAATAAAGAATTTATTTTCCAATACTAACTTTTACAAAATGAGAATTCTAAGTAACATATTGAAAATTAAGCTCACTGCTTTTGTAGTTCTTTGAAGAAACAAATTAATAAATTATACACTTAATTTATTACCATAAATAAACTTATTTGGAAGTTTCTAATTAACAACGTTATAAAAATATGCTCAAAAATAATAAAAATATGTTTCCCAGGAATTATTCATGACTATTTTTGTATAAATTATACGAAATTATTCATGAATAAAATTCTGGAAAACATCTTATTAATTTTCTTGTATTGAAATACAGCATTTCAGTATAATGCTTTTTTAAAAAGATGTTTCTTAGTTGTGTTACTTTGGAAGTAGATGTGTAATACTTGCATCATTAGAAATATGGCGAAAATATATTATAAATGACAAAAATTAGTAAATTTTTAAATATTTCATATAACCTATAAATAATAACTAAAAATCTATATATGATTGCGACGAGTACAATTATATCCAACAGAAAACTTTTTACAAATTTTTTTATGTTCTGAATAATATAACTAAAGGATGTAAAGGCTGTAATTTATGATGAACAAATGACTATTTGAAAATATTACTGGTAACATTTAGATTTTTTTGGTTTGGTAAATTCACTTCAAAAACACAAAAAGGAATATATCGTCTAAATTATTCGCAATATATTAAAATACATTTTATAAATATTCAATCTAAAAATACCTTAAATAAAAATATTTATTTTTTGTTCAATAAAAACACTGAGTGGATAATTTGAATCATGGAAACAGTTTGTATAACTATTTGTAATTATATTTTGTGTCACAATAATAGTGGGAAGTTAATTCGAATTGGAAAAAATAAATTAAATTACTCTAAAATTTGATATTACCCGCATTTATAAATATTATTAAATGTGAATGTTGAGCATGACGTCATCCAATTCATGTTGTCATGTTTTACGACATGCCAAATTTTTACGCGAATTGAAAAGAAATTTAAATATATTTTTTGCAAATAAAAGTAACTTAAGCGAAAGAGTTTAATTCAGCATTACGCTATTTATTTAAAATTACTCTGAGTGGACTTAATTTAGGGAGTATTCAAACGAATGATGGTGCTCATTTCATGGATGTTAGGCATTCACCGAGCTAATGTATTCATGGTGTAGAAATTACCATATATTGTCTCCCCACCTCATGCATTTTCCTGTCTCCCAGAACGAATTCGGCTATTTTTTCAGACTCTCACTAAATCGGAATGCTTTCCTCTTTCTTCAACCCTTCATTGCCTTAATCGCGGAGAGGGGTAAATCTCGCAAAAAAGCCGAAGAAGCTAAATGCCCAGTCATAAAGAAACAGACAGGGAACTAAAAGAGGGGTGGTGCTGAACGATTCTTTTTGTTGGTACGACATCTTTTCCAGTATTCATAGCCGAAGTCTCCTAGTCCATTATGTCAAGCAACAGACGATTGAGAAAAAAGGCTCTGCACCCTCCACCAACCCTGGAAAGGCACGCACCCGCATCTATCAACCTCAATGTACGAAAATTTTCTATCGCCCCTCACTGGATGGAGCCGCAACTGCTTAAATCTCTTTTTTCTCCACTCCTTCGACTTTTCAAAGAAATCTCTATCTACCACCCCTCACAACTCAACTCGGGATAATGTCTCTTGTCGCTATTTATTCTGTTTCTGAAGCTCACAGATTCTGCAAGAGGATGGTTTTATCACTCTTCTCGGAGTGAAGGGAGATTTTAAAATTTTCCACTCAAAATGGATTGAGGGATTACTATGAAACAGTCAATTTAAAAAGAGAAGCAGGAACTATTTTAATATTTAGCTATCAAAACGATAGATCCTTATCTTTTTCAGAAATGAAAATATATGGTGAAGAAGTAATGTTAAAACTTGTCTTCTCCATTCTCAAAATTTAAAACTTTTTGTCATTTAATATCAAAAATGCATATATTCTTTGAATAATGCATATGAAATTATGCATTGGTTATAAATATATCTAAAAATTTTATATTATTTAAAAATTTCTATGAAAAGTAAACAGCAATTATATAGTTTATAACATTCTAAAATTTGTTGAGTTATTGTTTTGATAAGCAAAATATTTGGCTTTTATGAATAATAATATTTTTAATAGTAGAGTCTCATTTATTTCAGCTCAGTTTTTAAAGTAACGTGATCTATAGAATTCATAGATAGACATATCTAACATGCAATTACTTATTACCTTTTATGTGTATTTTGACTTCTAACTATACATAACTACTGAATATCATTTATAAATGTTGACTGTAAATATTATAATAAAGTTGCAGATTCTTTTGATTTTTAAGACACAAATTGTAAAAAGTGTTGCAAGAAAAATCATTAATGTATTCCAGGAATTAATAAAATACTCATTGAGTAACAGATAGATATCAATATTTTAATAAATCTAGTTTTATGTAAAATTATATCTCAGATACCAGATAGGTGTGACATAAATGAGTATTCAAAAAATACTTAATTTTCTTAATTTTTTTTTAAAAATTGTAAAATTCTTAATTTTTTAAAAAATTTAGTCTTAGTTATTTTTGAAAAAATCAACTAATAAAATGTTTGCTTTTATAAAAACTTCGGCAAATTGTTACAATTTATGATTATATTTACAAATTACATCATTTGACGATCATAATATGCAGTTTTAAGGAACTTACTTTCTGAGTTACACATTTTTTTCATTTTTATTTTAAGTTGATACAATATTTTCAGCGTAAAAAAATAAAACCTTTTATTGAATTAATTTGTTTTATTTTTTGAGTTTAGTATTCAATAATTAGAGCAAAGTAAATACAATCATAAAATAGAAAACAAGTGCAGTTTAAAACCATTTCATTTCTGTTGCCAATATGGGAAGTAATAAACATACAAACAAATCAATTTCAATCAGTTATTGAACACTTTGGAACTGCTTCCTTCCAGAGTTTTTTTACGTTTAATTCCATTGACTAAGTTCTTGTTCTCAGTCGGCGCATGAATTGGCATCATTACAACAAAACACGAAAGCTTAAATGGGCACGCGAGAATATCGTGATTACAGGCATTAAAGAAAGCGTGTAGAGAAGCTCAACTTATTTTTATTGCACTGGACATGGGTGGATATGAATTCCTTGTATCTATGTTCATTTTCATGCAATTCTGAAAAATACGATGGGTTTATTGATTAATCTGCATGCTGCTTTCACTGATCTGAAGAAACGTAGAAGCAAATTTTCTACATATACTTGGAAACTGAATTGAGAAATTAATATATATATATATATATATATATATATATTAGGTTGGGGATAAAGAAATCCATTATTTTTACGTGAACTTTATGAAACTTCTTTTGGATTCACTTTGTAAAAAGGTTTAAAACAGCTTTCATGTAGATTTTCAGGTCTTGCGCGTTACAACTGCTGACATGCGGTTAACTTCGATAATTTTTGATATTTTATAGACATTTTCGACGATGCTGTATCCACATGCGAGATGCATTTCTAACATCAAAAATACCCGAACGGAATCGAGGAAACAAAAATTGTACGTAACTGGTTGTTACAGTCTTATATAGGACGATAAACACCTTTCACAATTTTAGCGACCCGGCTATCTTTTTCGCCGTTACAAGAGAAAAACGAAAATGTATCGAATTTTCTGTTTGTTGTCTTCCATTCTTAAAACCTTGTACTCGTAACTGAATTAATCAAACAAAAAACCGCAAGAGGATATTTTAGTGTCAAATGTCACCTTTCCAACGATCATAAATCTGAAATTGTTTGATAGATACCTCACGAGTTAGCGATCACTACAGACGTCTACCGAAAAAATAATGAATTACTTTTCCCCCAAACTAATATATAATATAGTTTTGTATGCTTTCATGTCTGTATAAACTAATCGATGTTATAAACTTATCGATTTTATGACCATTTCAATTTTAGTTTTTTTTAAAAAATTTGTATTTCTGTACAAGTTTATTGTTAAGTACCTTTATCTAATATAAAAGCCATGGAAAATTTGAAAAATATTTCAATGAACTATTAGTCAACTAGAAATTAAGATTAATTAAAGCATTCTTTAAGAATATAAACTTAAATACCATTAAACCTAAGAAGTTCTTTTGCTCAATTATTGAATTTGTTCGAATGCAGTTGTTAAATTATTCCGCGTGAGACGAATTCCAAATATAGATCCTCAACAAATATGTTTAACATCCAATAATGGCCGCATTCCCGATAGAAGATAAATTCAGCAACTTACAGAGAATACCATTCCATTAATTAAGACACATTCCAATATTCTGGTAAGATGGTGGAAATATACATCATAATTGATGTCTCCTGGGCTACGTGCACTATATTTACCATATTCGAAAATGGACTTTAAAAGGATTAGTTCTCCGTAAGCTCCGAACTTTCATTAATATGAACATTCGCTATTCTGGAAACTCGAGCAGGAATTTCTACTCTACTGGTGGAGAAATATTTAATTTATGAATTCCGATTATTATGCAGCGTATATTTTCACGTCTCCCCGTTGCTAGGATTTATGTTTTGAAAACAGCTTAAAGATTGAGATTTGAGTGCATTGTTCGGAATCGTTATGAAATATAGCCCATAGCTATATAAGTGTAAATAAAGTGTATTTCAGTTATTTTCATTACATTATATTCTGAAATTAATTACATGGAACTTATTAATCACAAAATATTCAAAATTTTATTTTTGAACTACATAACTTAAAAATATTATTAATAAAATAAAACATTTAATATTTAGCATTGTTTATATTTAATTTTGAAGGTATAATATTAAATCTCACACTTGGAAAAGTTCATGAAAATTTAAGGAATTTTTAGTAGCCTCAAAATAGAGTTTTATGGAAATAGAATGAATTTTAAACCTTGCATCATAAACAAAGTTTAAATTTGTTTGCTGAAAAACTAAAATATCAAATAAAGATATTAAAATGATATAATTTTGCTTTTTTATTCTTAGTTATTAGTTGATATATTTTTTACTGTATTTATATATTATAAATATTTATGAAGACACTTTCTGCAAAAATGCCTTTTCTACAAAAACTCTCACATTCCCAGATTTTGCGAATGTAAAAGTTTTTGTAGAAAAGGCACAACGTTCTGAGAAAATTCGATTTCTAAAAACAATGTATGTACAATCCCATGGGCAACGTATGCAATGAAGGCACAACAGGGGAACAATCCAATAACATTCATTAGAAGGCAATCACCATTGATATTCCCAACTAGTAAATCCAACACCTCCACGTGGACCCACATTATTCACCACAGGGAACTCGATCCCAATTCGTGGCACGCTCATCCACAACCCCTTTTTACTTCCTGTGACAGGAATTCCCATTCGGACGTGTGATGGTTCTATCGAATTATCCGTCCCTTCGTCTCTTCATCGACGGTCAGGAAATTGGAAGTCCCTTACCTGATGATCAGATCTCCGAATTCACTTCTGGTAGACGAGCGGATGCTGGGTTTACTCACCGTCAACCAAGTTGCCCGTCCATTAGTTCTTAAAAGGATTTCTCGCCGCGTTTTCTTTCCTTTCCTGCAGAATTGAATGACAGAAGTGGACAGTTAAGAGAAAAATCAATGCTATCCGATATCTTTATTAGTATTATTCCTGTTCTCTTCCAATATTCTATGATATGTAGTTTATATAATAATATAGAAACCGAAAATAGACAAAATACTCGGATAGCATTGTAGACATGTAAATTCATAATGGGACAATGTATGGAAATTAACACTGAACCTCTGTGATAGCATCTGGATATATTTATTAAAATGTTTAAGCATATTTGTGCAATCATTATTCAAAAATCAATGAAAAATATTTCACGATTCAGTTTGCAAGATATTTTATGTTGAATAATTTGAAATGAATTTTACTTGTGCCAGAAATCTATAATTTGTAGTTTTGTTAGATAATATAAATCATTCTTCAATGATATGTATAAATTGATATATTAGAAATATTTTAATGAATATAATAAAGTGTGAATGAATACTATAAAGCGTTTCAATGAATATACAGGGTGATTCTAAATTGTTTATCACAGATTTAAGTGAGATGACACTAACCTAACGTTTCATAAGAACTTAGGGTAATATTCTACTCTAAGAAGCTTAAAAGAGTATTAGAATTTCAACTTGAATTTACAACAGCGTTGGAAAAACAAATAAATGATACAAAAAATTGCCCAGTCAGATTCATTGCTTAGTGAAAAATTCACAGCAAATGATCAAAATGATACCCTCGAGTATCGTTAGGCAGTTGACAATAGAGAAAAACTGGAGTACCTTAAGCAATATTCCGGTATAGTATCAATTTTGCACAGCGGGAACAGAGATTCTCGTGACAAGATTTTCAGCTGAGTACACTAAATAGTACACACTGGGGCATCTAGTACACTAAATATTTCAAATGCCACCAAAATTAAAAGTCCTGTGGGTTGGGACTTGTGAGCGGGGACGTCACCGGACCCCAACTCACCCTTACCACGAGAAGTGAGGGAGGAGTTTGCAAAACAATGACGAACACAAAGAATATTAAACATCCAGGGTGCCAGATAAGAATAAAAGCCATCACTTCGGGGACTGCACTTTGGAATGGCGGAAAGTGTGCAAAACCAATCTCGATCATCGAGGCCCTTTGTTATTATTTTATGCGTTTCTACGTTTCTTTTTTCTGCCTCTCAGAGTAGAAAGTGATCTTAGAAATCACCTTGAAGCAATTTTGAATTTTCCTGTTTATAAATTCAAATAGATTAAAGGCTATTTTTCAAGGGAAAGAAATGGTTTTTTGTTTTTATTATTTAGTAGTTTTAAAAATAAAAACTAAGTTATAAATTTATAATATGCAAAAATATCTTGTCATGTATAATAAAGTATTATGTGAATGAAATATTTATTAGTATTTATCAGTTACATTTGAGAAAAACAAAGGAAGTTCCACTCAATTGCATATTTAAAATGTCAGGAGTCTAAAATTTATAAAATGCGTAATCCATTTTTATTTAAAAGCTTCTCGTATTACTAAAACACTATCATCAAATATTATATGCGTATCTAAAGAAAATAAAGATAGAATATATCATTCCAGCTTTATAACAATGACATTTTGACTAAATTTTCTAAGAAAAATTGAAATTCAATTTATCTCAATAAGTGTTTGTATGTCTTTATCACCTGAAATATCTCAGCGTAAAAAAGTGCTTACACTCCTTAAAAAAACAATGGATTTATCTGAGACGAAAAATTTAATTAATTTTTATTGCTTTAAGAAGATCCATAGATAAATTAATCGATCACACCATGACAACCCATTCAATATAAAAGAGCGACGTGACACTGACAGCGTCTAAATTGAGTAAAAGTAATCAAGCAACCTCACAATTTCTGTATTTAAATAACCTAAACTTCCGACCACCCAGAGAGATTTTTTAAAGAAAACCAAAAATCTTTTCGAGAAGATGGAAGTTTAGCATCTTTATTGTAAATTGGATTAAGCACTTTATTGCTCTGGCGTAATGCAGTTGGATGTAAAGTGTTCTTATGGGGAAGGAAATTAATGGTTGAGACATCTTGGCTCTCCTCCTTTTTCACTTCCCTCCCAATTTCGTCTTAGAAGCTTTCAAGCAATAATAATAAAGTAACCCGCATGTTTGATTAAAATTCATTTAAGCAGAAGATGTTGTAGGCTGTAACAAATTGTTTTCAGCTGTAGCTGTTACATTTAGTTATCCCACTTGTATGTTCCATTTACCACAAGCTACAGCATGGATATAGCTTCTAGTATCTTTAATAAAATTTGATGTCTATTATGTAAATTAGACGATTCATTTTCTAACCAAAAGGATAAAAATACAAAAAGGATTTTTATACTTACTTAGATTAAAAATGAAATTAATATAGTGGAGTACTTTAAAAAGAAAAAAAACATCTGGATTAATAGAATTTGTAAAAATGATATTCTTCATAGTCAGGCAAGTGTTTGAATCCCATAAATTATTTTTCTGTAGCAGGATATATTATTTTTCTAATGTATAACTTATTTTTTATCTATTTATATTTTAATTTGGTTTCAATTTTTACTGTTTAATTTTCCTATTTTATATTTCTATATTTTAAAAAGACAGATATATTTGTTTATATATTTCAGAGTAACTATGAAATGTTTTAAGCAAAAATTAAATTTTGATACATTTTTGAGTTATTTGGAAAGAAATACTGTGAGATTGAGACATTTTAATTCCTCAAAGGCCTATGAATAGCGTAGAAGATACATGTAAAAAACCTCCTGGTTTTAGTACATCTTGCTCATATCTTTCCTATTTAAAGAGAAGAGCAATATCCCGAATACCATTAAGATCTAAATTCAACCTTCTTGTTTTGAGTACAAGGAAGAGAAAGGAGAAATAAAAATCCTCAAAAATACCATGATAAGAGTGAAGCTTACTGTTTTCAGGATTTTTAAAATGAAAAGAGACATTCCTCTATTCATCTTAGATTAGAGGAATGTCTGTATTCATCGAAGATTACACTTATGTTAAGATTCAGTCCTTAAAATGCGATGAGGAAGAATATAATATAGTTTTCCGAAAATGAAATAAATTAAAACAAATGTATATTTTAAATTTACTAAGTTAATTAGTGATGGTTTTAATGATATTAAAATCTATCCCTAATTAAACAGAGCTCAGTAGTCAGACCAAAACTTTTAGGAGAAATAAAGTTTTGATTTAAAATGATAAATTTTAATGTTATACAAGAGGAGCTTTACGATAAGATTAATCGATCGATACCATTTTTTATCCTTATTTGGATTTCTTTTGTATAAATAGTAAAGGAGATTTGTATTAAAAAATTTCTAAAATTATCAATTCAACGATTATTTTAGTGCTATGAATTAGGTCTAAGAAATGGTTTCCTGAAGAAGAAATACAATTTTTCTAGCTTATTTGTTTTTATTTAACTGATTTTAATGTTGACAAGAGGAAGAAAAATGCAAAAATAATGCTTCTTTATCTCATGGATTCAACTTTTTAATTGATAAACCAGAACACACCTCCCTGTAAGTGGAAAAACGAAAGTTGAGTTATCCGTATGAAACTTAAGAGTCGTGAATATATTTTCAATCATATAAAAATATAAAAATAATCTATGTTATTATAATTTTTAATTTAAATTTAATAAAATAATTTATTTATCAGATCATAAAAGAAATTGTGAATGAAACTTTGCTAAAAAAATTATTTTTTTATTTATTTTCAGTATTTTTTAAATATTGTATACCTTAAAACACTGCGAAAATATCACCATACATTGCGAATAATGTTTCCATTACTAGATGAACAAAATTAAGAAATTTTGTGTGTAAATGGTTGTTTTACACTTGTATTACCAAAACCTTTTTGTGTAAATGTATCTCTCCATTATATACTTGTTATTTGAAAATAACATTGGAATTTAAATATTCTTACATAGAGATGTGTAGTTAATAAATAGATTTAAGCATTTTGACTTTCCTCAAAAGCAAAGATTTAGTCAACATTTTTCCCCCCAAGTCAAACTTGGTATTAGTTCAAGACATATATGCTGCCATTTCCCTACGTATAAAAACAACTTTGTGTCATTTAGTTTTGCAAACAGACAGACCATTATAGCATCGTCGAAATACATTAACGCTAAGCAAATCTTTGTTGTTGCAGAAAAGTGCTTCTTCTACAACACTTTATCCTTGGATTTCCGATACATTTGGCTCGGAATGGCCCTCAAAACTTCAGAGACAGGTCTTTCAGATATTTGTCTTCCTCTCGTGTCAAGGCGGAACAACACCCTCCGCGTGACGAGCCCTAATGAAACAATTGGAGCCGCTCTATTGACCGAGAGCTTCTGAAGTGGTAGAGCGGAACAGAAAGGTCGAGCAGAAGGGTCAACTTGAGTTGATTGCTCGACATCCTCAATTTCTGTGTTCCTCTGGACGTTCTCTCCTCGAGTACCCTCATGCCACGTGCAGAACATAACTCTGACGTCCTGTTTACGTCCTTCTAAGAATCTTCTTAGAATAACTTGCGATTCAGTAGATTTAATCCGTTTGCATTTAGGTGAAACTTCATTCTGATATTAAAGGAAACGTCTCTTTGTATTTCATTCTGACTGACGTGTCTTTGTTGCACCGAAGTACTGATGAGATTTTCTGTTTGAAAGTTCGGTAGTAAGAAAGGCAAAAGAAACTGGTATTACAAAAACCATTAATTATTAATGATTCAATTTAGAAAATCTATTGATATCTCAACTTTTTTTTTCATCAGATAATTGATTTTACTTCTAACGCCCAGCTGGCAACTGAATATTTAGCACTTAGGCCCATAACTGAACAGCTTATGGGTTAGATGCCTGTCTCAGGCATTAATATATGCAATATTATGGGAATCAACCTCAATATGCAAGTAAAAACTATGAGAAATTGATTGAATTAAACTATAGTTTTTATATAGACAAAATATTCATTGAATACTATCTTAATTAAGAGATAAGTAGGCTTGTATACTTCATAAGGTCATTACCAATAAATGGAAATGCAAATATAAAGTCATGATAATAACCAGACTCACTCATTTAAATCAATTTTATCCATCAGATAGTGGATGTTTTTCAAATAAAAACTATGAAAGGTGAATTTTTTTTGGATGCTACCTTTCAGTTTGAAGCTCGCTTTGGAGTTCGTTATTTGCCAAAGACCTTTTAATATGTTATCAATATTTTAATTGGAAGTATTTTGATATCATAGAAGTTGTTCATATATATATCACACTCTTTAAGACAGAGAATGAGGAAGGAATGAACCAATTTCATGGCCGAGAATTTAACACATTATTTAACATTATTTTAATCTAACTGAAACTCTCAACTTTAGTATGAAAGTTGTCATTTAATTTTTATGATTGAAAAAAGCGAAAAGTTTTAGAAAACCTTATACAAGCCTTAGCTTTATGTTACAGGGAATACAAAAGAATTAAAATTTCGACAACATTCTTTATATTTTCCAAGTCTACATGCAATAATGTAAACTATTTTTGTTTTTTTAATGGAAATAAAAGATAATTAAAATGGAAATACTTCAAAATTATTAGGCGAGCCAAAAAGGATCTTATAGATTTTTGATAAACATAAATTCAGATTATCTTTTGTAATTTGTTCTCTTCAATTCCAATATAGATCAGACAGATGATCAACTTCTATAAATGCAACACGCTTATAAAAGGGACAATAAACTGTAATTTATCTACAGTGGAACAAATTTGACTTTACTTTATCAATAAAATGATTTTTATCCTTTTTAAACTTTTATTGACATAAGTAATAAATTGAAGAAAGATATTGAATAAAGGTTTTGGGGTAATGAGATAAAATTTTGATCATTCTAACAGGGTTAGTAACTGGTAGATTAATGGACGAAAAATGCAAGAGAATTCTCCAGCTTAGATTTTTATTAGTACTCTCAATATAAAAATTTTCATTAGTACTTTTAATATTTAGAACTTTTATCAATAATGTATCCTTATATTTGGAAACATTTTGCATAAAATTTGAATCTTAAAATAGTATTATTAAATCTTAAGTACTAAAGAAATTTTTCTACACATGAATCATTATATCCAATCTATCTCCAGTAAACTAAATTTCAAACAGTTGAAGACACGATATAAGTGCGTATTTACATTATATAATTAATGTAAAATAACCTTTCATTAATACTTTTTGACTTCATAACTAACGTTAAGATCTAAGTTAATATAATTTTTCAAAGTTTCTTAGTTTTGAATTTCAGAAATACTGATTGGAGATAACTTTTGTAGCGTTTCAACGATTTGATCAAGAAGGTACCGATCGATTTAGATTTTAGAGACTGATTTTTTTTTTTTATCTGACATAACTTAACTAAAATCATTTTTCTAAACGTATAATATAAAATACAATAAATAGATTTAGAATTATATAATATTTGAATTAATGCATAATCTCTAATTTCCGAAATTTACTTAATTAACTTCAATA
Organism: Latrodectus geometricus; assembly: GCA_026290005.1. Taxonomy (NCBI): domain Eukaryota; kingdom Metazoa; phylum Arthropoda; class Arachnida; order Araneae; family Theridiidae; genus Latrodectus; species Latrodectus geometricus. The sequence goes on from JAPDSC010054462.1 coordinate 24,245, forward strand.
TACTTTCTGAAGAGAAAAGACATTTTCACTTCTAATTAAAGAACCAATTATATCACAAAGTTTTATAATATTAATCGATATAAATTCTTTGTTATGAAAATTTTTTCCATTCATTAATATATAATTACTTTAATTACGTTTAATTTTCTCTACAGAAACGTAAATGTTAAAGGAATTAAATATGTAATCCCTTTATCACAAATGCATTTAATTTTTTGGAATTCAAGGTAACATTTATAAATAATCTTTAAAAGTGAGAAGAAACTTAATACTTCTGCTAACTATAAAGAAATGAGTTTCTCAGAAATATTATCATTCTCCCTGATATAGTCATTCTAACCAAACAAGAACTTTGACTTCCGTAATCACAAAGGTTGATTATTGAAAACTAGTCTTCGTTTCCTCTAATACATCCGGCAGTAAACCTGGTAACTTCTTCGCCAAAGAGAAGCTCGCATTGCATAGTGATATCTCTCTCCTCTGAAAACTTCGGTCAGATGTTTAGATGGCTTAAATGTCGGCTTTGCTCTCAAATCTTTCACCCAACTTCCGAGTCTATTAAAATTGCCCGTAATAACCGAGGTTTCGCCAAACTGTGATTGAAGGCCTCGCCAACTTCGGTAATTTCGGAGAGCGACTGATTTATATCTTCTATCGAATGATCTTCTCGTGTTTCCGGTGCAGGCGTGTAGCGATATCTAAAGGGTGATCAATTCTTAATCAAGGAGATGTTCCGGTGGAAACTTTCGGCTAATGATATGCACGCGTGACGTTTTCGTTACTGATTCCAAGACTAAATTATACTAAGAAGCCGTTTAAACATTAAACTATTGTCCATCGTAGGTGGATCCCTGCTGGGAAATTGAATAGGAGACATATTCCTTGGGTAAATTGCCACGCCATTATTTTAAATCGTTATTCGATTCGAAATCATTACTATATCTAGGTATATGAAACTTTTATTATCTTAAGCAAAATGAGACTTTCTACTCTATCACTATTTTCTTAATATTTAAATGTATTTAATATGAAATGGATGTTTTTCATAAAATATATTGAAGTGTTTTGGAATTACGGTGTTCTGGCTTTTATATTATTATATTTTAGTCGACTTTATGGGGCATATATTTTTATTATGCCATCTGCAGTACATCATTCAGAAATTTTCAATGATAAAATAGGAAAGTTAGAATTTAAAACATTTATTTTTACAATCAGGAGCTATATCATCTATAAAAAATGTCTAAATACTAAATGTGTAATATTATATTAGATAAATATGCTAACACATTTATATATGTTTTATAAATATTAAGTGTATTTCGTTTTTTTTTTAGTTTTAAATTTTAAAAGTGCTTAGTGAATTACTTTATTTTGTATGGCCAACAAAAGATTATTAAAAAGTTCGTGAGAAATTTAATACCAGTACAAAATCATCATATCTTAAAAAATTCACATACGTGGTCTTTTAAAAGTACAGTTAGTGAAGCTTTTATTTAGATAATGGGAAATATGTTCCATCTATCTTATATACGAATTATATTAAGATAAGCAAATCATCTTTCTGGATACAAGTCTTTTTACGAAAGAGAGATTTAATTACAGAAAGATATACTTCTTCTCTGAGGGAATCGTTTTTCTCACATAAACCACACAAGAGCTTCCTGTGAGAGAGGTGTCGGAAACAAGATCTCTTCGCTTAATGGTGGAATAAAAGCAGCTGCATATTATTGACTATCAAGTGAAGAAAGAAAAAATTCAAGAAGGGAAGAAATATACTTGGCACTTTTCACATCTATTTACTAGAAACATGAACATGTGGGTTTCTTTAAGAGATAAGATTTCCACTTTTGGAATAATATTTATGAAAAGCACAAATTGAGAGAGATTTAATATTTTGCAATTTAAAATTTTTGGCTCTATCCCAGTGTACGGTACACTATTAAAACAAGATGGCGGTTCACTGAGAATTAAGGAAATTTGAATGGAAAAATACTTGGATAACCTATATTTCAAGATGCCCCTCGATTTTTCACTAATTTAGCACAAGCTTGGGTAATGTTGAATATGATTGTAAAACATTTGTTTTTAAATTTCGGCTGTATCCCAGTGTACGGTACGCTATTAAAACAAGATGGCGGACAAGGAGCGTACCGTTCATTGGGAATTAACCACAATTTTTATAGCTCGATTTAATGTGACTGAGATTACATAGATTTTAAATAGTACTTTAATTTCGAAATTTGTTGTAACATGAATTAAAAGATTTTTGGCTGAATAACAGCAAAATTTTAAATTTGGAAATACAAATTATATTTTTAGTCATATTATTCGGACATTTTATTTAATATTTGGTATTGAAAGTTTGGTAAAACTATACTTTAGGGTGCCCCATGGCGATTTTTGCTTGGCTATCGGTTTTATTGGCGATTTTCGTTGGCATAGAACAAACAATTGCTCTGTTGCAATCAAAATACGATTGAGTTTTGTCCAGCTTAGCGATCAAACACGATCACAACTTGGCGAGAATCAAAGGGGTACCCTAAAATATAGTCTAACTGAAAGTTTTATAAAGATTAAAGGTGAAACAATTGATTGTTATGGCATGATCTTCAGAAAAGTAATTGTAAGATAAATTTTGCTTGCTGTTTAGCATGCAAAAAATATCTAAAAATTACTTTTTCAAAATCTTTTGATGGGATCTTAAGAATGTATCAAAAAGCTTTCTTTTTTTAAAATTTTATTTTGCATGCAATAAGGCTTATAGAAAGCAATATTTAAAGTTAATATATTTAGTACATATTGCTTATAATTAAACAAGACAGAATAGTGTATATGTAAATATAACTATATTGCTTTTGAATTAATAATGTTATAATTTAAAATTAGTTATACATTCATGATTATACATATTATCAAATAAAAATGATACAATGTGATATTAATCGATATAATAGATATAGAGTGCGTTACCAATGAAAGGAGATAAAATCTAAAGAAAATAATAGAAAAATACAAAATATTTTCAAATCTTATTGATATGTTACGTTTAAGATGATAAGATAGATATTACTTTTTATTGAAAAGATTCTTGCTGCTATGAATCCTTATGACATAACAAACATTTATCACAAATAAATATTGTTCAAACAGAGGTTTTAAGATCTATATTCTAAAGTATCGATTTTGATATCGAAATTTTACATCGATTATATATAAAGAATGACGTTAATGGAACGATGCACTCACATTTATTGAATCTTTCACATTCTAAAATTATCGATGCCTCTAAGCCCATATGATACTTATATCATATGGGCCAAAAAAGTGCATTTATTTTACCAATGCATGCATCAATGTGAACATGATAAAATCAAAAATCGATTTACATCATATTTGCTCAACATCTTTCAGAGCGTATTTCGGTATTCAATATTCAAATACTGAAGACTATTTATAAGAGATACAAATACACACTTATATATATATATATATATATATATATATATATATATATATGTCTATGTATTTGTTTGTTTTCTATTGAAATAAATATTCAATGTAATTTAACAATGTAAATTACTTTAGAAGTTTTTAATAAAATAAACAAAAATATGAAGTATGTAGAAAAACACCAAACAAAAGATATTTTAAATATAGAAAATGTTTCAATTAAATAATATAAATAATTTAGGATACGAAGAAAAAAAGAAATTAATGTTTTAATTTTTAGATTTT
>JAPDSC010054469.1:0-17977 GCA_026290005.1 Latrodectus geometricus
TGTGCTTTTTATATTCTGAAATCAGCAATTATAAAAACTCGTCTTTCCAATCAATAAAAATGCGTCATTTTTAATAAATTACAAATGCTTGAATGCTTAATATTTCGAATGATATATTATGTAGAATGTTACACAGTTAAATATTAAAATGTTTGTCAAGAAATTAAGCAATTAATCTTAGTTGCATACAGTAATTTGTTGCGTTTTACTACGTAGAGAAAAGTTAAAATTTTACCTAAGTTAAGGGAAATGCTTAATAAACCTTAATTTAATATAAATTTTCTATTAAAATTGCGTATAGGATATTGAATTATATTTATCAGTTTTTAAAGATATATCCATAAAATAAAGATGTTGCTTTTTTTCATAAAACTCTTCCTTTCTGTAAGAGCCAATGTCTTATCAAACATTTACACTAAAAATTTAAGTTTAATTATTTTACTATTTCCGTCCATTAATATTTTGCAACAAATGTTAGGAAATCTCATTCTTTTTAAGTAATAAATTAATGTCAATTATTTTATCATATTTTTTGTCTTGTATCAGAGATCCTGATTTTGTAATAATAAATACTTTAATAACGATATTATAGAATAATCATTTCATATAAATTTGTCAATTTCAAAATAGAATGTTTAACTTTTCCAAACTCTTTATTTGCTCCTAAAATCGCACACTATAAGTTTATCTTTTTATTACAAAATTATGTATCATGTCAAACAGAATTGAAATTTTAGAAAAATATATAAATTTAGAATTTTAATTAAAGATTAACAAATTGATTTTTAATGGATTTCATATTAATTTTGTTTGAAGGAGACGATATCAAAGTTAGTAATTATCGAAAGTTTATTGTAAAATCTGAAATAATTTTGGAACAACTTTGATATACCCCCCAAAAATTACGAGCCAGATCTGGCACTCCCTACGGAATTTTTAGGTTGATGTTTTTTATTTTGGTGATACCAATTTAGGCATTTTCAGCTCTTAGGCTTTGGCTGTTGCCAAATTTTGTATTTTGTACCATTTTCTGAGTTTTTTTTTAAAAGTTTTTTGTGCATTAATTATTTGTATTTAGCGAGAATCCATCTTGGCGAGTAAAAAAGGCGCCAAAAACAGATATTATGGTTGGTGAGGGGGAAAAAGTCGCCAAATTTCCGATTTGGGGGGGGTATATAAAAGTAGTTCCATAATTTTTTTCAGTTGGTTATTCAGAGCGTTTTCCTTGTATTTTTCTGCGATTATCTATTTTGTGGTAAACGTAGCGTGTGCGTTAAACTTGATTTTAAAGTTCTTTACTCAGCATTTTATTTTATATACATTTTTTAATGTTAAACAGTCTACATTTGTTTTTCATATTTATTAAATTAAACGATGCTTTTTATTTACCAAGCTCATTAGGAGCAGCTGAATACATTTTAAATAAATTGCTTTACACGGTTGTGACGTAACACTCGTAGTAAAAAAATTGTTTTCACTTGTATTTATTAAACTTAAGACTAATTCGAAAATGTTTGGTTTATATACAGTTTAGAAGCAGCCCTTAAGCTTGAGCAAATTAAAACAGATAATAGAAATTGAAAATTTAAGCTGTGATGACTAACAGCATTAAGCATTAAATTCTGATAAATATTTGAAGTTGAAATTTTTTCAAGAGTTAAGATTACTGAACGCTAGAAAAATGCAATTAAAATAATTATTTTACACGCATAAATTTGATTTCATTAATTTGTAATGGTTTGCTTCTAATATATACTTAATATAATTTAATTTATAATTCATTCCTTATTACGTTTTTTCCTCCATTTTGTGAGATAATTTCATTCAAACATTTAAATAAATTAAATTCATATATACTAACCTCAAAAACGAAATTATTGATCTAGTTCAATTGCTTATTAGTTTACTTTATATATATTTTTCAAAAGACTATCAACGCAGTTTTGAATTTAATTTACTGTCTTGGTAGTCATTTAAAAAAATATAAGTAAATTAACAAATTAAGCACTTAATCTAGATAAATAATTTCGTTTTAAGGTTAGTAAATAAAAATTTTCAAGTATTTGTAATTTAGTTTAAGGAGATAATAATTAAATAATTTAATCCAATTTTTTCTGTCTATGAATTTTTTTAAGTTTTAAAGACATATGTATTCACATTAGAATTAAATTGCGACAGAAATATGAAATGAAATTATGAACACAATGTTTAATAAATTTTCAATTTTTTAATTTCAGTAGTTTATCTTGCATAAGTAGTTAATATCATAAATTTGAGTTTTTGTAATACTTACAAATCTTGTGGGAAATATTAATTATATTATGAATGTATCATAGTAAAAATGTCAATGTAATGAATTATAATCAAGATACCATTTTTCTTGAATGGGGAATGTTTTTTGTTATTTTCGTTGCTTATTAATATAAGGCTTTGTGTACGAGCGTTTAGTATAAATTTGTGTAAGTTTATAAATAGATCATTGTAGACTAAATGCGACTGCTTTAGAAAAATATTAACAAATTCTGCATAAAAAAAAATATTCAATAATCTTCATTATAAAATTATTCCTTTTAGCAATTCTTCAATGAAAGTAAAATTTAATTGCTTAAAATCACATTTGCTATTTTTTTTCTGAAATTCGTATTTAAGTAATAAAGCTCTAAAGCGCGGAATATTTGCAATTTTTAATTTACTGTATAAGACTCGTAACTTTCCTATCGTACACATAAAGTAACAAAAATAACATCTGAGCTTGCTCTTTCATTTTCAAACTTCCTTTTTTTGAGAGGGGGGGGGGAATTCTCAAATTGCATTTGTATACCTTATCAACTAGAGTGTTCGCCAAAGCCAATCAAAATGAAATCATAAACATAAATATTTAAATTGCGAATATTATATTATGTTCCTTTTTTAATTTTATCGAAGTCTCTCCATTTAATTTTTTCCAGAAACTTGTCGGCAATTTCTTAACTTTTACAACTCATTCAATTATAAATTAACCATTAAATACTTAAACATTTTTAACTAATAAATTGTGAAAACTATTTGACATGAAACTACCTAATTTACTCTAAATATATTGATTAGATTTTTTTGCATATATTATACTTAATATTTCATTTAGTTCCATTTACTAGATAACTAATAAGAGTTTTGGCGATTTACAACAATTCTTAGAACTGAGACAAATGACCAATTCTAATCAAATCAAGAGATACTTGAAATTTTATTTTTTTGTGGCAGAGTTTCCCAACCACCTATACATTTACTTCTATTGTTGGAATATTTATACTTTTAATTGACAATTTCTAGTGTTTTAAAGTTAATTTTAACAAGTGTTGCCTTAGAAGTCCGAGTTTTATCACTAGGATTAGTAAGTTATTTTTTTCAGAAACTGAGATTTTTTCCTGATATTTCAAAGTAAATGATTCTTTCAATTTTTATCTTTTGAATAAAATTTTATCTCCATGAATGTTAAATTTTCACGTTTTCTTGGGTATCAAAGAAACGTGCAAATAATTCTGCAGATTTAATGTAAAACATCTGATTATGAAAACTACAAGTGGTAATTCTTTACTTAAAAATTTAAATTTTAGATTTAAAAATGAACTTTACAAGACTTCAATTGTTTTTAAAAATTAAGGTGGCAGTTAAATGTCCGTAAATCAATAGTTCATACATTCGTTTACCATCCCGTATATTTATAGTGGATGGAATTAACATTTAAGTAACAGGTCACATCAAACTAGTAGCAGAGATTTTAATCGAATGGTTAGTGGTTTTTCCTTCGGATCAACTGTTTGTTCGAATATGACCTCGACCTTTGTGGGTAGTTGTTTGGACAATTGAAATTGTTGGCGAAGGTATTTTAGCTCTCGCACAAAAGTAAACACTTGAACAAATAAACGAAATCTGATCAAACTAGTTCTTGTACGCAAAGATTGTAACTACAAATCTTATTTACTGTTTCCTTTTGAATGCTTGATAAAGATTAGGCTGATAAAAATAGTATATTGCACCGTATTGAACATAGAGAGGTTGGCGTATGCACATTATTGGTTTTAATGTTCTTTCCGTAAGATGACGGATGTTTATATTGGGGTTACAAGTTTAGCAGTTCACTTTAAACTTCGTGCCTCAAAACATGAGAATTCGTTAAAAAAAAATTGGTTTTGTACCCCCCCCCCCAAAAAAAAAAAAAAAACAGTCTTTAGATCTGCTTCTATTTGAATAATTTGATTTTACTAATGAATTTATTCCACGTGTTAGGATAATGAGAATGACCAATTTCTTAGTTACCATTTATTTGAATATCAATGATTTTGCGTCGTGTAACATGTTTATTCTGTTTGATACAAAGAGTATGTCTTCTCCATTTTTTAATGTCCATTATACTGGGAGGAAACTATTCTTGAGATGAAAACAAAGAATATCAATATTGTTTATTACAAAATAAATGCATTCTGCTGTCAAGAATAAGTAAATCCGAGTTTTCAAACTAAGGAAAATGGAAATGAAAATATATTGTCTTCAAGGGAGAAATAATTACATTTGAAATTTTCGCTGTCTCGGGTGTTGAAATTTCATGCATATTTGTCAATGGACTATTCAATGCTTATGTCAGCGAAAAATTATTGCTACTTTGTTTTTTCAAATGTTGCTGTTAATCTTTGTTATTTTATTTCATGAAATATCAAACTTTAACCGCAAAATTTAAAATGAAGTAGAAACGTTGCGAACAATTCTTGCTACTTTGCTATTTTATTTTGCGGATAACACGAGTTAGTGTTTCCCAAAATATTTTTAAGTGTAAGTCTGAAATGTGCAGTTACATTAATTTACACGAATTATTATCTAATCTTACACACTGAATGTAAGTTTAATTTGCCAAATGGATTAGGTATGTAAGAGACTTTGGAAAAAAAATAAGACATCATTGTTTTTAAAATTTACAAATTCAAAAACATTATTGATGACTATTTCATACATATATTTTATCTAATGATATATAGAAAGTATAATATGAAATTTCCTTAGTTTAATAACTATTGTTGTAATGTTTTCATGATTTGAAGTAGTCAATCGATTTGGCAAGAGATAGAAAGTTATTAATTTAAATTGGCTTCTTGAATTATAGCTTTATTAAGGAAAACTATTACATAAATCGATATTCATTTTTGCTAAAATCATTAATAAAATGTATATTTACTCTATTACTGTAATGTAATTTTAAAAGTACAATTAATTTGTTTAATTTCATTTATCAGTTAAATATTTTATATATTTGAATATTACTTCTCTCATTTCGATTTGTTCTCAAAATTTTATGATTGTGGCTGTTTAATCTGGTTGAACAGAGTGATAAAAACTCTGATTATTGGAATGTAGTGTGTTCGAATCTCAACCCAATCGAAGATCCATCGTATATGCTTTCATTATGGCCTGTGTCCCAGTTGGGCCATCGTTTTTATTATCGGACGGTAGTTCGAATCCTGGCCTAATCAAAGATGTGGCGTGTCCACTAAAAGTGTTGAGTTACATTAAATTGGTCGTAATTGCAATGTCTTCCAAGTGAAATGATACCTCTGGAGTGGCTGGTCAAGCGCTGGTGGGTCTTCTGTTTTTCTCTGCTTCTAAATTACGAAGTCTCCCATCCGGTAGTTTCTATCTGGTAGAACCCAACTTATAACTAAAGCACATGGAAGCATGCCGGTGCAACAACAAGCATTAGCGGCTAAGGCACGTAAAACATGTCGTGGTCACAATGTCCTGTGTGAAACGATACTTCTGGATGACAGGATTGGCGCAACTTGTCCATTTTTGGAACTTGCGCCATAAAACCCAACCAATCAGCCAACCTAGATGACCGGATAACTCTGGAGGTCTTCTACTTGGTTTCTGCTTTTAAATTACGTTGACCCGTCCTCTTTCGGACATTGATAGCACAACCACTTAGTGCTATTACATAAGTTGCCCTTGTTTCAAACACTCTTAGTGCTAAAATAAGGAATGTCTTTGCTAGGAGGGAATTGAACTAATTATAATACCTATGTTTAATATTTGAAATGAATTTTGATAAGTCTATCATATCCTTCTACTTTCTCTTGTCACATTTCCTCCTGTTTACTTATTTTTTCTGAAACATTGGCCTACCTGCTACACATTTCCTTATATTAATGGAATAAAACTTATTATTTTTGTTAGTCATACATGGATTATATATGATGGTGTTTTGACTTTTCTATTTTTATCGAGTGCGTTTTGAATCGATCTACTGGTAACGCTGAATTTCTTTCTTTTACTGATAGAGAATTTTTCAATGTTCTTGTTGTTATAAAATAAATAAATTATAAAAAAAAAATCATGCGTCATATGAACCACGTGAAGCGCTGTTTTCTTTATTTTCAGATTTTATTATAACAATTATCTGTTAAAAAATGTTAACTTTCTTTAATCGAGATACTGGTAAATTATTGGAATATTTGGTAAATAAATGTCTACTTATCAGGAACTACAACTCTATTCATTATGCTTGTATCTCTAAATTTTGTACTGAAATCCCCACTCACATGAACAAAGTATAAGAAAAATAAATTATTTATCAATTGTATTCGAACTGCCACGAGAGGAAATGAGTTTCAATTTTATTGTGAGTTTTCTTTTAACTGTTACAATATTGTGATGGAAGATGTTGAGAATTATTTGAATAAGGAAAATAATGGATTGCATGATTCTTCAATAAAATTGCAGAAAGCTTGATTTAATAAAGATAAAGTATTCATTCGGTTTCGATGTTGGCGCCAGTGCTTTGAATGTTGGCGTTTCTTTTCGCCAAGCGCTCCAACCCCAAAGGGCTATGAACAAAAAACTCAAGTTTAGCAATCGTCGTATCGTTATTACTTCGTATAGATTGTATTTTTGATATACTCTTGTGTATTTGAATTTCGATATAACAGCATTTTAATTATCTTTGTTAAGTAGTAATAAATAGAAAAAATGAATATTTTTGACTGTTCATTTTTTACACTACATTCGACGTATGGTAATGAGAATGAAAACATCGAAATAATTAAGCACATTATAGTCGGGAATTCATAAGATTGGCTTCTGAAATAAACTTATTAGTCAGTGTGTAAAATAATATTTTGTCATTCAGTGGCGCAAATATTTATAAGACAACTTTTCTCTGAACATATACAGTTTATAGCTAATTAAGTGATTTAATTCAAACTTAGTAAATTTTAAAAGTCTGTTTTTCTTAATATCATTTAATAAGATTTGGCAAGTGAATCATTTACTTATTTTAAACTATATGTAGTGATTTATATGGATTTATGATTAAAATTTAAATACAGATATTCTTAAGATCTGAATTATTTAGAGTTTATTATTCCATTATTTTTGAAATTAAAAATTTATTCTGGTTTATCATATCTTAAATTTGTTTTATTTCAAATTATGTAAATTTAATTATGCAAAGTACTTAAATTATACAGAGCTTGATAAAATTCTGAATATTAAACATTAAAAAATAAGCCTTAATATATTTTTAAATAAAGTATTTATTTTCTTGCACAAATCTAGCCAAATAGACATTTTTTGCAACAATAGCAACATTCATAATTGAATTTAATTTTCGTTGTAACAAATTATACTTTGAAAGAATAAACGTTTCACATTGTTTAAAAGTATAGTACCGTTTGGCGAAGTTATCATTTACACTGGCAAACTGAAGCAGAGTCAAACTTTTGAAATAGTCTATGTATACTAGTTACCTAAGAAAATGATTTTAGAAACCAATTGATCGCATTAAGCTTAAATTGTTTATTATTACCAGGAACCAGAATATCAATCCCAAATAAAGTAGATGCATTTCAAGGATAATAAAATTAAAAGATTTTCTGAAAAAATTGTGCTTGTGTGCAAGCTTGTTCTTTATTTATGAATGCATTCATGTTGGCTTTAGTGTGTTGTCATTGTATGATTTCATATTAGGGTTTATTGTTTTTTATTCACAAAATCAGCTTATCTAAGCCTTTTAGTTTCAGATAATTATAATTTCATTATATTTTTAAAGCTAGGGAACTCGTGTATTGAAAATAATCTAGTCTAGAAAATAACATAAGAATTATACATTTTCTTTTATTTCTTATGTGAAAAATTATTTTGAATATTCTCTGAGTAATCATATGTTCTCATACATTCAAAATAAGTCCTGATTTGTGAAGTTTTTTTTATTCTAAATTTAATAACATAACTATATGTTGTATACATTAAATATTCATTACAAAAACCTCGAAAATTGGCTGTGACGCCATTAGTTTTCTAACATTCTGTGATTCTGAAGAATACTTATTAAAAACGCAAATGTGGAACATGAGTTCAGACAATAAGCATCAAAAATGTGATTTTTACGCAAAGTACAATAATAAGCTTCAAAGCTTAAACAGTTTACAAATATGCAGGAAAACAGGCGTGGTATGTTGAAAGTCAAAAAAAAGTGCCAGCAATTTCTAGGTTATTGTACATCCAACGTGTTATTGTCAGAATAACAATTCGTTCTGTTTTATTCTGAATGAGAAGAAAGTCTATTCAAAGGTCCTTGAAAGACTCATTTTTCTTCGCCAAAAAAGTCAGCAGGCTCATTTTCAGGAATCCCATAAAACTAAAAAAGTTATCACAAAGTAAACGCTTTAAATTAAAAATAAAGCTTGATATAGTAATCAAAAAAACTAAATAACTGACAAGTGGTTCAGGCTTCTACGTTGATACTGGAAAAAGTTCAAATCGGAAATCAAAGTAAAATCTCAGTTATTTGAAAATTAAATATAGTATTCACTATTTCGTTAGATGTTTTTCATTATGTTCATCTTGTTTTAAGCCTGGGCTTCTAGGCGGCCAATTTATGATATAAAAGTCAGGAATGATCAAGTAATAGCCAACCGGGACTTGAGAAGTACCCAACCATAACGTGTTAAATTAATAATTATAGTGACAATCATAATCGACATGTGAGCAGCCACCAAACCATAAAGTTTTTAAATGCAATGTTTTTTTATTGTAATCAGTGTGGTTAAGTATTGATGGTACAAAAAATAACCATCGAGAGAGATTTAAGACTTCGATTCATTAGGGAGAATTTCGAATGTTTGCTTATATTACTTTGACTTTCTATTGTTAAAATTAGATAACTAGTACTATTAAATCTTTATTACAGTTTCTTAAGTGAATAATAATTTGAATACACAGTAAAAAAAAAAATAGTAGGTATTTAGAAAATTTTAAATTGAAGTTTTTTTCCATTTTCTCTGAAATAAAGTGAATGTTGTCCAATTTAATGTTTTGAATTTGTTGATAATCGCGAGTATGTTACTTTCGCTATTAATTTAATATTAATCTGGACCCAAGTGACTGCGAAAATAATTTATGTATTAGCGATGTTTCATTTCACTTCGAATATGTTTCTCATTAAAGATTTGGTAGTTAGTCTCCGAGTCCAAATAAATAATAAAAGTGTCTGTCTTATTTTTATGACTCTTTCTGATGGGATATAATTACGTTTTGACAATCACAAAGTCAAGATTATAGTAGATGATATTTATGATTGAGTTATTTTATTAGCTGTGACGGAGTTGGATAGTTTATTGCTGAAGTGTCGTCATATGTCTGCGAGGGCTAATTAAACTGTGGATCCCATTTTAAAATGAGTTCCGAACCACTAAAAATATCGAATGTCTACAATAATCTTGTGAGGGATTGGAGCTCGTGAATTGTTGAACCAAAAGGCAGAGCTCTGACAGATGCGCGCTCAACTTTGACGAAGAAATAAAAGTGGTTTTTTGTAACTAAAAGACTGAAATTGAAACTAGTACTCAAGTTTGTTTCTTAAATTATTTCATTTACGTGTCATTAAGGAAATTCCTAACAAGGAAGCTTCATAACAAGTTGATCACACCGATACAATAAGTTCACAGTAAAGTTTTGAGGGACTCCGCTGGAGTAGTGTTAAAATTGACACTTAATGCGGCACTTTTACAAAAAAGACAGTTATCATTTTAAACAGAATTCGGTGCAAAATTAAAATGATTTATTGCGCAAGAAATAACACAAGGCAATAAATAAAGGTAAGTGTTTAGGTATATACTTGTGTCTTTTTCGATCAATTGAAAAATCACTTTAAATAACCAATAGCTTTGCAATTTAAGCTTATCAAATGACACTGTCAACCTCTGAGCTGAAGCTTACTCAGCACTCTTACTGAAAAAAAATTCCTACCTCAACTAATTCTACATGCTCAAGTCTCAATTTCGATTGAGTAAAATTCAATTACTTCCTAGTCACGCGAACGAAGTCTCACGCGAGAGAAATTTTTTTTTACAATAAGTATTTTTTACAATTTTTTTATGTAATGCTTTAGCAGTAATTATGCTTAGATGATGCAGCAAAGTGATAATTATTATACTGTATAGCAATGCAGATATCGTAAATTTTAATTTAACTAAATGCAATAGGATTCACTAGCAATTCAATTTAATTGAATAAGATTTGATAGATGTGAAAAGTTTAATTTAGTTTATATTCTAAATAAGCTAGGGTGCAAACATCTAAAAATCAATCCGGGTAACCCGATCCATGTACTAAACTTGAAAGTTGTAAAAGTGAAGATATCAATATATTTTGCAATGTTAAATGTTTTTAAAAGATAAGGTAGTTTATGTATCACAAACCTTGTTCATTAGTTTTTTTTAAAACCAATTCTCTGTAACTTCGAAATATCCTAATTGAACGTTAGTCCCAATATTTGTAGCATTGTAACAGACAAAATTACAATTCTTGGTAAGATTTTGTAGAATTTTCTGATAGGTCGTTTTGATTGATCATGTCACTATTTTTATATCATTCTATTTTCCTTGATTCTTAAATAATTTTAATTTTTACCATAACTGCTTATAACGAATATATTTGCAAAAATTACTTGTACGATGAATCTAAACGTTCCTAATTAACCGATTTGTCAGCATACAAAGTAGACATTAGATTTTCATTATTATATATTTGGAATATATGTTTGTATGGAAAATAATGCATGTTTTTTTTTTTTCACGAAGAAAAATTACGCTATGCAATTATATACTTTTGTACAGCATAATTTTAAAATTCTCACTGTTAAATAGCCAATAAAATTATATAGAAAGCTAGTAAAATAACACTAAATGTGCAATTCTAAACAAAATAATAGTCTATAAATTTATGGCTGTGATAAATTTTTTTTCCTCTGAAAAACAATTCTATTTGTATCAAGGTTTCTTTTTTAAATTATAGTAGTTAGAATGTTCAAGATCAGTCATTCTATTTTATCAGCAAATTAGATTTTTCCATATAATTTCAAGTTTAAAGCCATTAAAAAACTAAAAATATATTTAGAGTATTTTATGCTCCATTATTTTCTTGTATATTTACACATAATATCCCGAAATTAGACTAAGGAACAAATTTTTTCTCTTGTTTTATTAGATTGGCTATTTAAAAAAACAAGAGAAAAAAAAATTATCCGAAATTATTGATCTTTTTCACTCTAATAAAGTATAATTATTCTTCAGGCATGTGAATGAGGAATTTTCAAATGTAATTATAAATTGTGGTGATAATGCCATTATATTCCACATAAATTATAACCTGCAAATTATGGCATGGTTCCACTTTTATTGTATGCATTGCTTTTCAATATATTTAAAATTTCTGTTTACAATACGAAAATATTTCCAGAGACTTTTAAAGCTTCATTTTTCATCTGAATTTTTTAAAAATTACAAAATTAAGATTGTTTTTAATTTTTAAATAACGTTTATAAAATACGATTACCACCTATTCTGTAATGAATAGGATGATTAGATTTAATTCTAAAAGTAATCTAAAGCTATTTAAAATTTTAGATTCTAAATAATTTAATTCAGTAAGAAGTAATATCTATATTTTTATTGCTGTTCCTAATATCATTCGTCGTGATGAGTATGATGAAAATACTAATTAAGTTGGTGAAAACCACTAACTTAAGTAGTATGAAATTTTAAAAATTTTAACTTTCATTTTTTTTTCGTAAATTGTTACGTAATATGATGTTTGAGTTTTTTTCTTAAATGACTAATATTCGAAATTTCCTATCACAGAACGAGATAATTACTGTATTATATAATTCCCCTATTGAGATAATTTGAAGCAAATTTTTTCAAAGAATAACAATAAGTGTCGAAGACACATATCACTATCTTCTACATCAGGGAGTGAATGAACAATAAAAGAATTGTTTTGAAAAAATAAAAATCGCATCTTCTTTGCTCTGCACCTTTTGTTTAATAAATATACTTTACAAAAAGTCACATTTGCTTTGCTTCTGTCTCTTTCTTTGCCTGAACTTGCATTATCCTTAATTTATGGACACCTCTGTAGTATTGCAATGGTATTGTATAAATAATCGATTATTACTATTAAAATTCCAGTTCATGATGTTAAACTCAAAGTGAAACAGTCAGTTTACAAGAATGATAAAAATGATTGAATTCGGTGTAGATATACAATGAAAAATTATGATTCATCATTAGAAAATGCTCTTATTTCTTAAAAAGTCATGCTAAATGGCGCAGAAAAATTTAAGAAATGTATTGTAAAAATACTTGCCAAATTATATATTTATTTTATATCGGTTAATATATATATATATATATATATATATATATATATATATATATATATAAATTATACACACAATATCTATTCCACTCTAGTATTTTTATTTTTTAATATATGAAAATGAAAAAAATTCTAAGCTGTGACAAATTTAAATAAACTCAATTTAAAATTATACGTATCGCAGGTTGGATACAGGATTTTTAATTGTATTTATTACAGCAAAAATTGTTAACAGTTTAGCTCCATACATACAGATATTAGAAATAAAATGGCAAATACTGCAAAGATAGAAAAATGGTTCATCACAATATTGTAGTTTCTTTCTATTCTTAAAAATCCAAATAAACTGCCTTTAAAAGAATTTTAAACTTTGGATTTTATGACATTTTTTTTACTGAGGAAAATATCTTTTAAAGTTCATTCATCTACAACGAAATAGAAATGAAAACGATATTCTATTTAAAGATATACCAGAATAAAAGACTGTAAAAAGAATCTTAATACATTCTTTTGGATCCAAAGTTCCATAAGTCTTCCAGGAGACAAGAATTTTGAGTAGTGCTTTGGAAGCTTTAAAGAGCAGTTTTACATGTCATAATGTTGTGTATCCAATTTTCAAAAAAAAAAAAAAAAAAAAAAAAAAAAAAAATTGGATTCCCTTGTTGGTATGGGATACTATTTTCTTTGCATTCCTGATCACGTGGTTCTCGTTGACAATGAAAAAGCTGATGCAGCTGCTATAGATGCATCCGGACCACTCCTATCTGTGATGTGATGTGAGAAAATGTTTAAAAGCTATTATGTTATATGGGAGGAATCGTGGAATCTACAAGTCAGCAATAAGCTTCAAAACGTTTTATCCTTAATCGCTATATTTTAGATTTTACCATTAAAAATAGGCTGATGTTCTTATTTGACTCACCACCAAATCCGACACATACGTTTCATTCATTTGTTTAAAAAAGATTTAAATCCATGGATTGAAATGTGTCATGAAATTAAAATATGGTATAAAGCTAATGTCATGATTCTAACTACCAACGTTTAAAATTGTTTAAAATATTCTAAATTTTTCTTTTATTTGTTAGAAGCACATTACTGACATTGTTTTTCCTTTTAAGAGAAATGTTTTATTTCTTTTACATTTGAAATTTTACACTTATATATTTTTTATATAATATATACATATTACTTTTAGAATATTTTAACTTTGATTCGGTTTTGAAAATAAAATACTACAGAAAATCATCGTTTTGCCGTAACTTGCCCTCACATGGACCTTGCACTACAAAATACAACCAAACATCCAATCCAAAACAATCCATAAGCGAAAATAATTGTATGTATTATAGTAAGTTGCGGAATGAAGATTTACACTGTATGGTAAAAAAAAATAATAGGTTTACTAATATAATATTGAGTTGCTTAGAAAATAAAAATAGATGAAACGCTAAATAGAAATTTAACTAGATGTGAATGTGTCAAAAAGTGACATTTAGGTGGTATGAACATCAAGTGCATATGAAACTAAATTGGATATTTGGAAAAATCAATGTAAAATATTTGTTAATATCAATTATTAAGAAAATACTAGAGCTTCTATTTTTACAGTATATTAAAAAATCTTTACAATATAATGACCTAATTATTAAATGTAAAATATATATGCAACTAACAAACTTTAACTTATGTATCCTAAAATTGTATTCATTTAAAACTAAAATAACTTAATATTTCTCGCAAATTTTTCCTAATGGCTTTCTGAACCTTCTTTCTTTCCTTTGAAGAAAGACATTTAGTCAAAGTAATTATGAATTATCTTTTTGATAAAACAATATTAAGGGCAGATTATATTGAACATTTTAGCAAGTATTCCGAATCTGTAGTAGATAAGTTTTACGAAGCAAAAAATTTCGCAATTTATTAACAACTAGCTGTACCCGCCGGCGTTGCCCGTGCATTTAGAAAATGCAGATAAGTGAATAGCGCAGGAATAGTAGTGTAGGACACGTAGACTGTCTCTCTCTCTTCCCCCCCCCCCACACAACATTCCCCGTCGATAAAAAGGAACAATATATCCTAAATATTTTAAACGGAAAATTTTCCAAAAGATGGTCGCCAGAATTGTTTCTCAAAAGGAGCTGGTACAACCCAGGAATCAGCTATCGGCGAGCAGCGATCTCGAGAAGTTTTATAAATAAGTTTTTTAAAATTTTTCTAATTCAAAAATCGAAAATCGGGCTTCGAGGTCTGGTGGCCAGCCCCCTTGTGCTTCCGTGTAAAAAATTCCAGGTCCCTGCGTGCGATAGATTTGGCTGGAGAGCTCGGTCAGACAAACGGACAGACACATTACACTTGCTTTTATTATTATAGATTGAATATATGAATATTAATAAGCACATTGTGAAACAAAAAAATTAAATCAAACAAATACTTTCATTTTTTGTCTTTAAATGTTAACATTGTTGAGCTATTTATATACAAATGTATTGTGTGTAGTTTATGACTAAATATCATAACTTGGTTTTAGTGGATATAGGAATGATGTATGTAAATAGTATGAGAGTAAATTTGCTAATGATATAGACGTTAAGAATAACAATTTCATCATTTACGCATATAATATATATATATATATATATATATATATATATATATATATATATATAATATAACATTGTTAAAAAATTTTCAAATAAAAATTTTTGCCATGCAAAATAAGTAACTTTTGAGATAAGTTTATTGAGTTGTGTTCCCAGAGGTGCTGAGATTTTATCTATTTATAATAAAACATGGAAAAGAATAGTCACTGTAACGACAGAAAAACAAGATTGGAAAAATATTTGTTCTTTATCCTATTTACATATTCTTATATCCAAATTGAATTCCCTTTTTGTATTTCTGTAGTACCTTAGATAGAATGAAAAGAAAATTATTCTACATTTTATTCTCTCGATGAATAGTTAGAGGTGCACAAAAACTGCATTTGGTATGCCAACATTTTGTCTTAAAAATGTAAATTTTTTATGCTGAATATGGATATCTGTGGTTTATCGTATTCATAGTTATTAATTAAAAATCAAATTGAATAAATAGCGTTATGCAGAGTTAAACTTACAGAAATATAATTATATGCAAGTTATATTGTTTTAAATGTATTTCTTTAAGGAAAGTTAAAAATATTTTTTTGCAAAAGTCAATTTTCAAAATTTGTCTGTTTATAAATTTTGGATAAACAATAAATTTTTCATTTTGTTATTTTGACAGTATATTGCAACTTTTTCTTTTATAAAGAAAAATTCGTTCGTTTATATTTCAGAATACAAAATTAGCTAGGCCTTCACAAAATGCTTCCGGTTCTGTTGATATTGAGATTTTTATTCCTAAGGAACATTCTAACAATTATTAATTTAAATTTAAATCATATGTAATTCACTTTAGAATTACTTTAAGAAAAGTTATTTTAAATAAAGAAAAATTGAACACTCAGATTACTACTTTCATAGTGGTGCATTTATTTATAATTTTAATACTATAAGTCTAGGGAAAAAATAAATACAATGAAATGCTTTTTTAATTTAAAGTAACCATCTACTCGTTTATTCGGGCCTGGACCCTACTCTGCAACAAAGTGATGTTGTTTGCAAGCTATATTGGATGGCGAGGGATCGCATGTCCTGACCACTTACATGCTCCCCCTCTAGCATTTTAAACATTGAAATTTTAGACTTTTTTAATATTTTAAATTTTAGAATTTTTATTGTTTCATGTTAGATTTTACCTTTTTTTCTTTTATTGTAATTTAAATGTGTTTGCGAGTGGCCAGATGTTGGATTGGGTTCCTTCTAGCCATGTGCAACAACAACATAATTTAAAGCATTATCAAATGTTAACATTTTACTATTAGCTGCTTATAATAAAATATTTCTTTGATAATTTAAATATTTATTGGTATTTAAGAAGCGTATCTACAAAGTCTAATTTTAATAAAAATGCAATTGAATGTTAATATTAATGAAAACTATCATATTTACATATATGAACTAAGTAGTATATGAGTATTAATGATGTATATATTGAAATACTTACTCAAATGAATAAAATTTTGCAAATTTTTTAAAAAAATAGACATGAAACGAAGTGAACTGATTCACTGTTATGCAGGAAAGGGAGGGGAAAAACCCAATTTATATGTAAAACAACTTCACAATTTTAACTTTTTCCTAAACTCAAATGTTCCGAAAAATTTTATGCAAATATATAATTTAATTTTTCCTTGACTGCAAAGTAAGTGTATAGAAATCTACAATGTTATATTTTAAGAAATTTATGTCTTAATACTTCATTTCAATTAATTTACTATAGAGTTTATTTAATGTGATATTTTTGCTTAATTTTTTACTCATCATTGCGTGTGATGCAGTAATTAGTTGAATGTACTGTTTATCATAAATTAATGAAAACTCACAAAAGACTGCTGAGTACACACTAAAACTTAAAATGAGAATTTTTTAAGTAAACTAAATAAGATACAAAACACTACACTTTTGCAGGAAATTACTTTTTCAATTAACAAGTATTATAATCTATTCTATCAAAAATAATGTATAGTTTAAAGATTTAATTGAGAAGTAATGCAATTCGAGATTTATAAATTATTAACAATAAAAGAAAATTCAATGTATTCTAAATAATTCTAATCAATGCATTAATACAAAAATTTTCTTTAGACTAAAACATCTAAAATAGATACTTGGATTTTCTAAATTTAATGTATTTTATTTATGTACATGAGCATGCGTAGACACATAAGTAACAAAATATTTATCATATAACTCATATTTTACTTTAAATTCTCCATAAAGAAATTACATAACTGGGTTTTTCTATTCAAAAATGAAATATTCTGTTGGAAACTGCAATCTTATATGTTTGATTGATACTATAGTCCCTAACATATGATATTATAATAGAATGGTAAAAAAAATCTGAAAAAAGAAAATTTATATGATAATGATGGTTCTTAAATAAATTTATTACTGTTGCATGTTTACGATATAAAAGTATATCTTATTACCAGTAAGATTAGTATTTTTCCTGTATTACCTAATTTTACAAATAACTGATTTACTGGTGACTATCACTAAGTTATTCAACTAATTCCATAATTGAAATTACTAAATGTTATACCAATTGACCTATTAGCAGTTTATTTATCTAACACATGTTTGGTACACTGAAATAATTAAAAAGATTGACAAAGAAATAATACAATTGCACTTAGAATGGT
>JAPDSC010054477.1:0-11706 GCA_026290005.1 Latrodectus geometricus
ATCTAATAACACATCAGCTGAAATTGTTAACAAAATATTTTTAATTTTCCTTCATTTAATCAGTTTTTATTTAATTTAATTTAGAATATTCCTTGATTTAAGTAATTTTATTTCCAATTCTGACTAAAATTAAACTTAAGCATGTTTTGAAGCACATGTTTTGAAATATTCTGTCAAATTTTAAAAGATTTTTCGACATTTTGAAATTTGAAACAAAAAGCTAATCAGTTTCTAGATTTTCCAAGTGAAATACTTTTTGACTGAGTATTATAAATATTGCTTTAAAACACACTAAAAAATAATGTATTTTTATGTGTTATGCTGTTTTATTGCTTATTTTTATGTATTTTTGATAATGATTTTAAGCAATATTAATAAAATGAGTATTTTTTAAACCTTGATATATGAAGCTTAAGCTTTTTAAGTAAAAAATTTAGTTTTTTAAAAATATGAAATAAATACAAAACACAAATCAGACACACACCATGATACGTATTTTGTTTTCAGTATTTATATTTAAAAAAAAAAAAAGAGATTTGCACATGAATTCATAATTAAAAACATGATAAGCAAATCAAATGTTTAAAAGATAAAAAATCTTAAACCTTTCATTTTTGAAAATCACAAACCCCAATTTTCATGAATCTTTCCAAAATAAAGAATTTTTTCCTATGATCCTTACCAATATGTAGGATATGTACCCAAAAGTACATAAGTTTTTATGCTAAAAAACATTTTATCCTTAAACAAGAAAAATAACAAAAAGTCAAGATATGACATTAAAATAATTGAATATATGTATGTCTAGGCACATGTATAAGTCTGGACACTTTTACATAATTTTTGTTAATGTTACTTTTATTCTTGTAAATAAAATTTTATAAATTATTTAACTGTATTTATGATTCTAGATTTTTTTGCAAAAATAACTGTATAATGAATAATAATCATACCTGTATGTGGTTGCTGATGATGAGGCAAAATCAAATTATGAAATGGAATATCAAATTCTCGATCTGATCCCAACCAGCGATCAGATACAGCTCGTATCAAATAACGAGATGGTTGTCTATCTCTTGGAAGAGGAATTGTAAATACTAATGTTTGAGAAGCTTGTTTCTTCACCTAATAATTAAGTCATAAAAAGAAATCAATGAATTTTATAATTCAAAAAATTGCAAAGTAACTAAAGAAATATTAAAAAAATAAGAAATTTAATAATAAAACAAGGGAAGTAGAAATTATTAATGAAAGGGAAGACAATTGAAAAAGAAATACTCCAATCTTAATTATATTTTTTATACAATTTTATTTTAAGGGTCACCTTACTAAAAGAAAGAGACAAAGTGTATAAAATTTCATTTAAATTGACTTTAAATAAAGAGCTAAACATGTTACTTTTCAAATATTTTTGTCAATAATTGAAATTCATAAGTAATGCTGAATTATGGATATTGAACTTAAATAACTTATTCAAATGAATCTCTTGCAAAGGATACAAATATCTTAAGATGAAGCAGGAAGTAAAATGAACTTTTCTTACCTTAAAGTTAAAAATATCTTATTGTTTACAAAACAATGATATATTAAAGAAGACAGGAACTGTAACTTAAAAATTAACACACATTTTTCAAACTTAATGGTATACTTGAGTGTTGCCAATCAAACATAGTATTGTATTTTGATACAAGAAATAATAGTTACAAGTAATGATGATTAATCAGTACAGCCTATAACTCTGCCTGTTTGAAACTTCAGGGAACCTTCCTGAAGTCTACTATTAATATTGCCTTGCATGGGTTTATAAACCTTCCTAGTCACAGTTGCATAATTGACTTCAGTTTGTGAAGTACAAAAAGTAATTATAGGAACTCCAACTAAGAACACTTGTAATTTATTTTAAGCATGATAATCTTCTCTAGTAACCATTACAGATAGCTTTAAGAGTAGAAGAGGTGATCACTATGGCAGTTTACACATGCCTCCTTTTGCTGTGTAGTTGAAATTTTAATGGCCAACCACTGCAAAACAAGTAAAAATGAGTTTGCCCCAACAAGCACTTTTTGAGTGTTCAAAGTGTTGGCACGGAAAGTATTGAAGCAGAATATGAATGTATGGATGAATGGTTAAGTATATATAGGCAAATTTAATATGCTGTGGAATTTATTTAATGTTAAAATGATTTGCTATGAATAAGATTTAAAATGCTGTAGTGTCGGAAAAAAAAAAGAATGATATGTTTAGTATCAATAAACTTCCCATCTATTGTGACTGATGTGTTAACATTACAGAACTGACTTTTTGTAATTTTCCCCAGTACCTAATCATTGTAACTAACCAATAAGTGTATAATTCATAAATCACTAGATGATACAACAAATCACTGGAGAAAAATTAAGATTTCCATAAGGAAAGACTTTTACTTCTATGTTAACTAATAGTTGCAAGTTAGCAATACTAGCAGTGTGAGTTTCTGATGCAACTACAACGAGGTTACTAGAGCAACACCTTACTAAAAGAAAGACGCAATTACACCAGCGCTAGCCTGGTCTTATATGCTAACAGAACACTCCTGAGGCTGCCTCCAGCCTGAATGAGTCATCTAGTAGATCTACTGATCCCAGGATTCATAAAACCAATTGATGTAGTGAGGACCACAACACAATTCCTATTTACTTGAAGCAGAGGCCAAAATAACTACTTGGTCTCTGGAGCTCAATTACCAGGATCATCTTTTCCAGTGACACAGGTCTCCAAACATAACAAACACATGGGTGTCTCCTGGTGTTGTAAATGTTTACAATTTTTAACTAAATTGAATTGAAATAGCAAAACATTTATTAAAAACCAACAAGAAGAAAATAAGAGACTAATAATTCAGTGAGTTTTATAACGTTTAAGTGCTAATCACTTCAAAGAATATTAAATCATTGCAAGTTCGGTTTAAATATTATTTGGGTAAATAATGAGATAGTTGCCACAAGTAATTTAGTTCCCAAGAGAGAATAATAGCAACGATAGCAACTCATAGGGAGCTTTCAACCTCTTACAAGGCAACCACAATGAAGGGAAAGAAGAAAGAAAAACAAGACAGGTGACTGGGATACCCCAGGTTTGTGACACCTGCATTTACTTAAAGAAAGTAAATTCTCTGAAGGGCCTTATAAGAAATATATAGCAGATTTATGATTAATTTGAAAAGAATATGAAATTTTTATTTTCAGTTTTTCTTTTAATAGTAATACATTTTATTTATTTAGTAGGAGACTATTTTAACAAAGAACAAAAAAATTTTTTTTTGGCTCTTACCATCCTTAAAGTTTGTAAAAGTATATAAAATTTACAAAATTAAACTAAATTTTAATACAGCATTGAAAAATATATCATAATAAAGGACACATATTCATTTTAACATAAGATTTTAAAAAATGTGATATAAATTTTAATTTCAAATTTTAAAAATCTCATGATTCTTTTCTTTTTCAATTCTAACTTTTAAAAGCACATAATTTTATTTGTAACATTCCAGCGTTTATTTAGTAATTTCAGGGGATAAAGTCATGATTTTTAAGTAGGCTTTCAACTTTTAATCTCCACATACATTATTTACTACTCATTTGAATATAATTAAATTATACTAATCATAAGATAATAAATTAATATTGGTGATTAAGTTAAATAAATAACAAAATCATTACAAACATCATTCATTGAAAAAAAACAAAGATATTTTTAAACTTCTCAGATATTGGAATTCAATGTGAATACAAAAGATTGAATAAAACAAATTACATTATGAATAAAACAAATTATATTAAGCGGCATTAAAATTGGTTTGCAGCCTAATTTACATAAGAAAATATTTAAGTTAACTGGGAACAAGATTTTAAGATAATAATTGAATTTTAAATAATAAAAACACTCACTTGCTTTCTATGAAGTATGAAATATTCAAAGTGATATATTTGGTCACTTTCAGGATCACTAATCCAAATCCAAAACATTTCTGATCCTAATCCATGATGTTTATCTGACCATTTGAAATCTGCTCTTATTGTTATTGACAAACGTAGGATGCTATCTGTTATTGGTTGAACAACAGGTTCAATGTCTAAATTTGGAATATAATCTAAGCAAGATTTGATTGTGTGTCGTTCCCTATAACAACGTGTCCTTAAACCTAGAATTAAAATATATGCTTCAGAAAAAGTTTTAATTTTAAAAACAAGAGTAATTTGAGAACAACATTTTCCTATTTAACTTAAAAAATCTCTTGCAGCAATTTTCTTTTTCCAAAGAACATTTACTTTCAAATAAAAGTTTTTACAGCATTAAAAGTGAAAAAAATTCAGTCAAAATTAAAAATGTAGATAAACTTGAGGGACATATCAATATTCAGTAAACAGAGACTATATATCTCGAAGCTTATCTATTTCAAGTAATTTTAAATATCCTTCTTTGTTAAATTTATTCAGTAATCATCTCAACATGGCTCACAGATACTTCAAGGTGCAAGCACTTAATATTTAACTCTGAAAAAGATAAAGAACGAGTTTAAATTATTATTATTGAATGCCTGAAAGAATTATAATGTTTTCTATGGATTATTTTCCTTCTAAAAAAATTAACATATTTTCATACACTATAAAACCTTAATGAATATTTTTCCTATTTTCTCTGAATAAAGTGCTTAGAAAGTAGTTATTCAGATAAGAAAAAATGTTTTCTTAGATATTTTTCTTTGATTCAAGATTTCTTTTCACTTGGAATATGGATTTTAAAAATAAATAAAGTCACCAGAAATTCCAACCTAGTTAAAAAATCACTATGGAAACCTACAACAAAAGTGAATTTGTTTTACAACATTTACTCAAAGATTCCCGGAATGAATTTTTCAAAATCATTTATTCAATATCAATTTAGTCTTCACAATATAAGTTTATAATCTTTTAAAAACTTTTTAAAGTATATTCCCCCTGCTTCAATGCACTTTGCTAATACTTCACTCAGTCATTGAAGGTATCCTTTTAACCCCTTCGCTACCGCTAGAAGGAGAAAGAAGTGCTTCCCCAGGCCCGCGCGATCTGAGAGTATACTCACGCACGAGCCCGGGTGATTTTCCCTGTTAAGCCTAATTTCATTTAAAAAATCATAATTTCATTTCAGTGACTTGAAATTTATAATTGAGAATCATTAATAGTATCTGAATATACTATAATAAATGTTTCATGATATTTATAAAAACAGTTACGAATTTTAAAGAAAACATATTCGTTTTAATGAAAATGATTTCATTTTAATGAAATTTTATATTTGTTGTCAGTAAAAAATGGACGATTTAAAGATTTTAATAAATTATCAGTAAAGCTACATGATATTTCAAAATAAATTTCACAAATTTAACGAACTGAATGAATTATTCACATTTATAAAATTTTTGTAATGCTTACTAATGCCTATCTTGCGTTTGGCAATTTCTTTAGAGAATTCAAAAAATGAACTGTCTATTTTTCCTTCAATGTATACAAATGGCAAAAGTTTTATATTATCATTATTCAAAATATAATAAAATATAATATCGATAATATATGAATATTCAAAATCTAGATGAAATAGATATAGATAATATTTTAGCTAATATATGAGTATTGAAAATGGATAAAATATGATATAGATAATAAAATATAATATAGGTAACATGAATATTCAATATATAGGTTAAATATTAGAAAATTGAATAAAAGAAAATATAAGATAAATTTAAGAAAGTTACTACTTAATATTTAAAAAATTTGAAGCTTATGATACATTTCAAAACATTGTTCGTGACAAAGCCCTACGTTGCAAGTTTTGCATTCATAAAAAGTTAACTTGCGCTTTTGTTCTTTTAAGGAACTTTTTTTGCAAACTACACACTGTCTTCTTGACTTTTTACCAGTAATATTTACATATAAACTGGGAAAATGTTGTTCACTTAATCTTAAAGGATTGGCAACTTGTAAAGCAGGTTGGACCCTTACAGGTTTAGTTTCATTATATATTTGAATTATTTACTGAACAATATTTGTGCGGAATTGCAAAGACGAAATATTTTTGCCAGTTTGTTTGCAGAAAAGTATGTTAGCATTTAGTAATGTCATGTCCAAAAATCCAAAAAATAATTTTTTGTACCACTTCACGGTTTTACGGAAAGCTGGGTAATGGTGCATGATAGAATCTCCCGTATCCACTCCTCCCATATACTTGTTGTAATCAAGAACACAATGTGGTTTCATTACATCTTTTCCTGTTTTTCTTACCTGTAGGAATTAGTTCTTTGCCATGAAATGTTGTCAACATGATAACATCTTTAAATCCTATAACATTAATACTATCTTTCTGAAAGGCAACAATACAATCATTTTGGAATCGACTAGGTAAGTCTTTTGGAATGCCTTTCCTGTTTTTTTGCACAGTGCCACAAATGCTTGTTTTTTTCAGCAAAAGATGAATGGCCAGTTCCGGAGATACAAAAAATCTATCCAAATATAGATTATAGCCTTTGTTTTCTAAATTGGCCAACAAAGTTTTCACAACACGCTCTCCATAAAGTGCACCTGGCTCCTTCAGCTCTGTGTCTTTCCCAGTATAGACAAGACAATTCCAAATGTATCCAGAATTGGAATCGCATAATTTATAGATTTTTATCACATACCGAGATCGTTTCAAAGGAACGTACTGCCGAAAACCAAGTCTCCCTTTCCAAGGAAAAAGGCTTTCATCCACAGAAATTTCTCTCCCGGGAATATAAAGATTTCTGAAATTTGTAATCAGTTTTTCTAGAACTGGGTTTACTTTATCAAGTTCTTTTGCATCTGGATTAGATGTAAAATGGAAGCATCTTAAAATTTCCTCAAACCTATTTCTTGACATGACAGAACCAAAAAAAGGGGTGCAAAGCATTGGATTTGTTGAAAAATACATTTTGATAGAAGGTTTCTTAATTATACTCATTAATATAATTAATGACAGAAACACCCTTACTTCGTTTCCCGTCACTTCCACAGTACATTTTGTGATGTTTCAGAAATAAATTTTGAAAATTTATTTGTTTCATCAACTATAATGTCAATAATTTCATTTGTAAAAAACAAATGAAAGAAATCCAACTCTTCTTCAACTGGCTCTGCTCAGTTTATTTTGACACCACTATTTGCAGAAAACTCCAGGGATGGCAATTCTTTTATATCCGTTTGCCAGTCATTTGCACGTAAATTGCTCGCACTATTTTCCACATAATCAATTATTTCAGTATCATCTGAAGATTCATATCTACTGTCACTTGTAGTAGAAGAAATACTTTCCTCCGTTCCGCTATCTGATTTGTTCATTAATTTCGAAATTTTGCTCTCACTTAAATATTTTACTCTTTTCGCCATAATGACTAAAATAAAACTGGCCCAAAATATAAAAAAAACACACAAAATTCAAACTGTAAATGATAATTCCACCCCACCTCTAACCGATAAACATTCCATCCTTTCCATGTTCCGTCAAAATATAAACACCCAGAGCGCAATAAATCAGGACCCTTTAATGCCCACTTCTCCATGAGCAATCAAACACGTGCTGGTTGTTTACATTCCCCGGATTCACCAAAAAAGAAAAACAAATCTAGGAACTGATGTGTATATTGAAGGTCAACACTGTGTGGAACAGTATTTGAAACTATAATGGACTTCAATCGCCATCTAGTGCCATTTGAAAATTCAAATAAAACTTTCCAACTTGAAATCACACCGGTGAGATTGAGGGCCTGAAAACGCGGAAAGGCTAACTCCACATATGAGATTGCGGGCCTTGAAGGGAGAATTGCGCGGTCACATATATGTGATTGCGGTAGCAAACAGGTTAATGGAAATCTCTTCAGTGAAGTCATTCCAGATTTTTTCCATCACACCATTACTGTAATATTTGTGAAGTATTTTGAGTGTCTCCAGCCATCTTTTATGCTGTTTCATGCAAAATTTAATTGCACAATACAACTACAAAAATTGCCCGTTTCTTTTTTTTTTCTTATTTAAAATAATAAAGGTGGAATAGATACTTCTAGGTGGAACTTGATCTTGCCTTAACAACTGCCTACTGGTGACTAATAGCAATCATATTATCAAGCCTAGACCCCCACCAACTTTTCCACCCAATCAGCCAGTGCTGCCAAACACAAATCATTTTAGGAATTTCTGGGACAAATGCTGTTTTTTGTTGCTTTATGGGTAATTTTTAAGCGATTCATAAAGCAACAAGCTAAGTGATAATTCAACGAATGTCAGAAACTTTAGAACAGAGGCCACAGCACTAACATTTTAGCAGTTAACCTAACTTGCTATGAACACTTTTTGTACCCAAGGATTAATTCTTATATGATCAAAATTTTAAAAGGAATTTCAGTTATTACTGAGCAAGATCTAGAGAGCTAATTATACAGTTACCTCCTTGGTCACAATAAGTAGGGGATTCACTTGGTAGATATATATTTATATATTTTGATATTCACACAGATACAGTTTCTTTTGAATATTAAGGAACAATTAGCATTATTTTCTTTACATAAAAAATAAGAATATTTCAGATTTTCATTTCTAAAATCAAAAAATCTTCCAACAATAGAAATTTTAATTCTTGAATATGAGAATACTATTTATAAGAATTCCAAAACTTAACAAGTTCAATTTCTACTACAAGAAAATATTATATAAAAAATTTAAATAACTAAATATTATTGAGTATATAAATGAAAGAATGTGAGAATATTTTTTAAAACCAAAATTTTAAAAGTAAAAAAGATTTGCCAAAATAAAATCAAAATTCTTAAAAAAAATTTTTAAGAATTAAATGAAAAAGCTATGTATAACAAGATTAATATTTTAAAAACAAAATATTAAAATAAAAAAATTTAAATGAAATTTTCATAGCAAATATAAAGTTTCAATCCATTAAAACCATAAATAATTTCATTTTTCACATACCTATTTCCTCTGCAGTCATTTCTTGCATCTCTTGGATATTCAAATGTTTCTGTTTTGTCAATGTATCTATTTTGTTCATAACATCCTTGTTTAGTTCAGGAAATTGGTGCAATGGAGATTGATATGTTGGGTGGCAAGAGCTCCACATTTGTCTTTCAAGCATTTTTGAAATTCTCAAAAATGATGCTGTTAGCATAGCCCAATTCTTGCGAAGACTGATTTCAAATAATGATCTCACAATGCGGGTAGCATTCTTTAAAAGATAAAATAAAATACACATGTTATTTAAAAAAAACACAATACCATTTTTTATTTTTAATATATGTATTTTTTATTATCATTGAATTATACAGTAAAAAATATGATAATTAATAAAATAAAAAATAATGTACACTTTAATAAATTTATGGCTCTTTCATTAACTGTAAATGACTGAATGATTACTCATTATAAATAGCTACCACATAATTTTAAATCCAAAACAGTACTTATGATGCATAAATTTTAATACAACTTTTACAATGATATGATTCAATTGTAATTACTGTATATTTACCTGTATATAATCCACAGTTTATGTGTTAATAAGGTTCCGAATTTTGTTGTGCGTATTATATGCAGTCGAGGATAATAAGATAAAAAAAACATTTTCCATTAGAAAAGCTTACAAGAAAATTCTAAAAGATAAACTGTTTATGTTTCATAAAATAAAAAACAGATGATACCAAGACACAAATGAGTTATTTAAGCTATAATCAACTTTGTCCAATTACATTAAAATACGAATTCGATTCCTTGTAAAGATATAACAGTTGCATTTCCCTAACATCATTTTGCAATTTGTATTGAAGTGAGCTGTTTCGTTTTGAAAATATTCAAATTCGTATATCATCATATGGAAGCGAAAACTCTTAAGTCACACAGCAGATTTAAATTAAAAGCTATAGCAAAAGCAAATAAGAAAAAATGGTGACATAAATGTTAAGTAAAGCGGAAAACAAAACACATGTGGTATAAAAGAAAAATGTATATAATATGCAGTTTGTAAATAATCCATTTCTTTCATCTAAATATTAACAAAGCAAATATATATTTTTAAATATTTCTAAGATCGCTTTAAAAAAATTGTTAGAAGCTAAACATAGATAAGTTTTACAAGAATCTTCTCGAAATTATCGCTTTTGATCAATCTCATGTTTTCATCTCAAGTTTATCTCACTTTGTGATGAGGTGGATCCAGACAGATCTTTTTCATAATCAATGCTTTTTTCTGTACAATTTATTATATTTTTAATCATACTATGCATTTTTTTATTTTATGTGACACCCATATTATCAGCAGTACATATTTTAGATTATTCGCCAAAAAAATTGCTGCAAATTATACAAAGCTGCGGATTATGTGGCTCTTTTTTACCTTTTACTTGAAACAAAAAGGTTGTGCAGATAATACGTTGCTGCGGATTATATACAGGAAAATATGGTAAATGTTACTTGAAAACCTATTTATTTTCAAAACATTTATAATAAGTTTTTTCCTCATATCCACATTTAAAAATGTATTAACAACAGAATTTCTTCAAGTCCAGTATAGATTTTAATACATATAACTTTAGTTGTTATCACAAATTCAAGGAATTGTACTTGGGTGTCCATAGATTTTATCATTAGGTACCAATTACTTCAGTATTAACATTATTTAAAAATAATAATGGAAACACACCTTAATACAAAAAATTGTCAATGTTTTCATGCATATCTTAGAAGTCCTTTACCAGTAATAGGAGGCCAATTATAGTATCTAGATTATGTGTAATTTATAAAAATAAGGATTTTCAGTTTTTTCCCAAAACTCAAATGAAAAGAATATAGATAATGATCGTAATCCTAAGAATATAAATAATAATTTGTAATATAAGAAAATTTTAATAAACGCTTTTCTATACATACCACAGTTTTATTCTTAATATAAATGCCTAAATCATAAAATTAATAGTGATATTATTTAATAAAAATTGTAATCGCTTTAATTGTCAAAAAACTAAAATGCATTTTTTTAGATAACAATTTAATAAGGTTTATAATAATAAATTTTGATTCTCCTAAACTATTCATAACCAAAATATCTCATAAATTACATAATCCCTTTTAAAAGTAATTGCCTGGGACCACAGGATTATTTATTCCTGATGCTACATTATTTCTAACAATTATTTAATTGTTATCCCAAATTTAGCTTACAATGTAGGTAAAAAGTATATACATTCAGTTACTTAATAATATACAAATATACATTCAGTAACTTAATAATATACAAATATACATTCAGTTACTTAATATTTTCAATTATTCCTTTAACTTCAAACTTAAAAAATAAAGAAAATTACACATATTTTACATTAAAGTTGTTAAAATATGTATAATGTACCTGAATGACATATTGTTGATCTGAGACCAGAGAAAAACTATCTAGAGGTATTCTTGAAAGATAAGACTGAATTAAAATGTTCACTTTTCCTTGTGGATTTTCATGACCAAGAGGTACTTCATGATAACAATCATGAAGAAGATTGTCCAGTTCATTTTCTTCATCGTCTCTCACCTAAAAACCAAAATATTTCTCTAGCAATTTGAAAAGAAATAAAAAAAACCACTTTAACATATATAATTAATTTTAAAAAATGTCATAATAAATGTA
>JAPDSC010054479.1:0-14706 GCA_026290005.1 Latrodectus geometricus
ATTTTGATGTTTTCATTTTAGGCCCATGTGTTGCTGGAGTTGTTGGCTTAAAAATGCCAAGATATTGTCTCTTTGGTGATACTGTAAACACAGCATCACGGATGGAATCAACAGGAGAAGGTGTGTAAAATTCACATAACTATTGAAATAAAATGTTTTCTTTTAAGTTTATAAAACTTTTTATAAAATTAAAAAAGGCAATTCATATGCGTAAGTATCAGGTCATGCTAATAAATTTTTATATATTTATCTTTTTTGAGGATCCTAAAATAATTAAACTTGAAAATGATTGTTTGACTATCATATTTAAATAAAAGTCAAGGGGATTACATTGAATGTTTATCTTTACCTTATTTTCTGGTTAAAAATTAAAAAGCATATCAACATAATTTCTATATTAATATGATTTTTAATAAATAATAGTTAAATAATTTATATAATAAATAAGTTTAACAACAATTATAAAATATTAAGTAACAGAACTCAACAACTTTCACAGGCCGTAATTTCCAATGGAAAACATGTATCATTGGAAGGAAAATATCGATTTGAAAGAAACAGTATTTACTTAGTAATCATTCAAAACACTGTTTTTCAAAAATGGAATGAGGAGGTCTTATGCCTGAAAAAGATGAAAAAACAGTCTGTAGACAAAATTACCCTTTAGTAACGAAATTATTACACAATGAAGTATATACAATGTATTGCTGAACAGATTCAAATTAAGAAAAAAAGATTTCTTCCAAAAAATTGAAACAATAAAATAAAATATTTGCATTTAAAAAAAATATGTGAAAATGTAAAAAATTTGGGGTTTCAGAACCGTGAATATATTTTCTCTATCCCATGTGGTTATGCATCGATGCTAATTTATAAAGGACTAAGTAACCACACGCTACCACTCTTAAATTGTGCAGAACTATTATAAAACGGAGTTACGTTTCTAAATTAATTATATAATGACATAGGTAAAATAACGTTGAGCCCAAATCAATGCTATTCAAGGTATAATTTAATTGCAGTCGTTGTAATTAAAAGTTTGATTTAAACCAAACAGAGAGTAATATCATGATATAATTTTCATTCTATTTCTTACAAACGTTTTCAAGCCCACACTAACAAAAATCTGGTGAAAAAAAAAAACAGATTAAAAATATTTATTGGGATTTAAAATTTTTACGTACATTGCTGAGACAATTAAGATAGTGACACCAGGAAGGATGGATCTTATGAAAGGTAGATAAATATGAGAGAATCATATCCCAAAAATGTTGGGATGCGTTCGGCATTTTAAGCATTCGGCTGAAGTAGAATGAACAAATAATATCTAAAACACCTCAAAAAAATAAAAATTTGGAGAATTTCTCATTCGGGAATCACTTTAAAGGGCAAGAATGTTCTTAGAATATCATGTTATGTATCGAAGGCGAAGTAGAAATGGTTACCAGCAAGTATCAGATACGTTGCCTAACGAGAGTATTGTTATGATCATTTTAATGCGATAACTATTCAGTTACTCCATACTCCAAATCAAATCACGATAAAAATCGCTTGTGGTACACAAGCGACTCTTATTCGTAAGGAGAACATGACTCCATTGATGAGATGTTTAATTGCTGTGATCCTTGTATCATTCTAAATTGTATCACCCGTAGCCAACTTTCAAATAAATGTAGAATTCAAAACGATGATTTAATAGGCATATTTGTGAAGAGATCTTGACCCAATAA
Organism: Latrodectus geometricus; assembly: GCA_026290005.1. Taxonomy (NCBI): domain Eukaryota; kingdom Metazoa; phylum Arthropoda; class Arachnida; order Araneae; family Theridiidae; genus Latrodectus; species Latrodectus geometricus. The sequence goes on from JAPDSC010054479.1 coordinate 1,731, forward strand.
TCCGCGACATTTATCACCCTGTTGCTGTATATAATTTCAGAACTATGACGTTTTGATGAGTTTTATTGAACTGAATAAATATACTTGAAAAATTAAAAGCATGCATATTTAATTTTTCAAATGTGTCGTGTAAGTATACTAGTTTCTGTAGAATATCTTCATCTAGGAATATTTTAGTTTTCACATGGTAATCGTCTTTCAATAAACTATAAATTTCTTGAAATAATTGATCACGGGAATACGAACAATGATTATAAATGATCAAAGCTCAATAGTTCCAACAAATGCATTGATCAGTGTGATAAAATAAATAAGGCACAAATGATTTGCCTCTAAGCCCTTGCATATGTTTTTAAAGTATGGCTTTAAGTAGCATACATTTTTGTAGTTTACCACATTGTTTCCATATTCTGGTAATATATTCCTGGAAATACTCAGTGTTTTAAAAGCAAGTACTTTTCTTGGACTAATGTAATGTGTTCATAAATAAATTAAGTTTTGCAAGGAATCTCCTTTTATATAGACTTTATATTCACTAGACATTTAACGGTCATCATCAGGGCACACACCATTGCACTTTATCTAATTCAAATAATTTACCGTCATACAGTTATTAAGGATATCAAACATACCTTCAGCATTTTTACTTCTAGTAAAGTTTTTACTTTGTAGGTCTTCAACAATAAAATAAGCATAAATGAAGCATACTTACAGAAATAAGCACTGAGAATTTTATTGCACTTAATCCTATCATTTCATTATCCATATTGACAGCAGCAGGTATTAATTCCTCAGCAACAGTGAAGGCCTCTTTGCTTTTCAGTACTGTGTATAGGGCTTTGATTGACCGTTACAAGGCATTTTTAGATCAGATTCGTCTGCTTAGAGAATCCATGCTTTCCATGATATAAATTACTGTTTTTTCTTAAGGTCTTATCGACCATGATGCGTTGCATTGTTTAAGTGTGCAACTCAGTTAAATTTATGCTCTCAAATGATTGCACTTACGACAAATCATATTTCTCTTTATGGAAATAAAACCAATATCCAAGTAACTATTTTAGACACTGAGGTTTTTTTACGAACTTTATACTTCTGTCTTTTTACGTATTTTATACTTTAAAATATGATATTTTTCGATAAAAAAAGTTTTAAATAATTATTTACTAAGAAGAAAGTCCAAAAGGAGTGACTCAATTATTATGAATTTATTATCTTCTTCACTTTTATTTAAATCTGAAATTAAAAGCAATTTATTTTTTTTTAATTCTAATGGTGGGCACCCTTAAGCAAGTAAGTACATTAGCCCATTTGTCGCAATAAGGTCGGAAACTGCTGCTCATTTTATCGTTACCCGGTGGGCACCTGTGAACCAAGTCACGGAGGTACGAGTAGCATCGCCCACGCCACACCACCACAAACCCGTTTATAGGGCGGGCCAAATTCGTCCATCATCTGGAGAAAGGACGAGAAACACAGAGAGAGAGAGAAAGTACATCCATGCCCAAGCTGGGATTCGAAACCAGGTCCTCCCCATCAGTAGTTAGTTACGCTGACGACTAGACAAGTTGGGGGGGGGGGGCTAAAAAGTAATTTATAAATAAGAAAAACAAATTATATATATTTTAATTACAGCAGTTTTAACTATAACAAATATATTATGAAATCTGCAATACTATTAATTTCATTTCAGTTTCCTAATGATTTTCTTGAAATTGTTCATTTTAATATTTGTTAAGACTTAATTTTAAATCAAATCAAATCAAAATGAAGTATTATGAAATCGAATAATAGCTTAAGATTATGTATACAGGAACAAATTGTAAGTACTTCATGTTTTAAAAATCAAATTAACAATAACATGAAATGAAAATGTTGCGTCACTTTCAGGCCGCTCGTTTGTGTTAATTAATTTAATTGATAATAATTTCTACTGTTTCAAGCACTTGATTTACAGTCTTATTTTAGAAAGATTATAAGTAAATGAAATAACTCTTCAATACTCATTAAAAGTAATTGCATGAAATCTTAATTAACAGAACAAGTTCTTAAGATAAATTTGTTTTCTTTCATAGAAAGATGCATCCAAATAAAGAGTTTTAGTATACATTGAAATACTTTTATTAAAAATTAATCCTTGCTGCAAGTTAATATGAGTTCCTTATTTTTACAGAAATATTTCTATACTTAGCATAATATAAGTTTCGTAATAATTCACAATTAGCCGTTTTCACTAATGTGTCATGCAATTAGGAATCTTTTATTTACTAAAATAATTTACTCAAATATTTATGTAAAAATCTTCCAAATATAACTGTCTTTTAAATGATTTATTGAATAATCTTTCATTACTCTATACTTTATGGTAATGTTTTTGATAACAATTAGCTCTAAATAAATCAATAATTCTATAAACAAGCATATTTTTATATTTGTATTCGCATATTTTTTTCTGCTTACTGAAATTTAGCAATGAAAATTCATGTGAGTGAAGCCTGCAAAAATATACTTGACAAAATTGGGGGATACGTTCTAGAAGAAAGAGGAATAATTCAGATCAAAGTAAGTATTGTCAACTATTATGGTGTACTTAGTAAAACATATTATCTTTATTTAAAAAACTTAATAATTTAATTTATACTTAATATTAAATATTTTATGGTAATATGAATAATTAAACAATTAATAAACAGTTTCACATAATTTAAAGTACGTTATTTTAAACAAGAGTTTCTTTTTTTCTAATTATATACTACTAGTTTATTATATTAAGAAAATTTTGAATAACTATCTCACAATTCCTTTAAATAAGAATTCAATCTTCAAAGTTTTAAGAGTAAATATTTGTACTATCTGATCGGTTTACTTCTAATCGTTGTTTTTTCAATCACTGTTATTAAAATAATTTAGATATATCTCCATTTCGTGCAATACTGTGTAGTTTATTCATTATGTTACTGTTTTAAAAATTACAAAAATAACTTTTAAGAATATTTATAGAACGTATTTTTTAACTTTTAAATAATTGTGGCTCTGCTGCATTTAAGAGCTTTACGGATTCATTAATAAAATAAAATAAAATAAAACTTATTTTTAATTTAATATACATATTTTTTAACAGTTCAATACATTTCATGAATAAACTACGAAATGTATTTACACAATAATATTATATTTTCATTTTAAACCATTTGCAATTCTTAAGGGAAAAGGCGAGATGAGAACATTCTGGTTGCTGGGAAAAGAAGTGATGGATTACGAATCCTTATCAACCAAACCCCATCCACCTTCTAGCTGGGACATCAGGCATCCTCTGCCAGACCTTCTCAGTGGTGGACGAACTTTAGATTCAACTATGACCAATTCTCCCAGTCTTAATGAGAGCTGCCACACTTTATTTAACGATTGCAAGCGAACAGCTGAAAATGAAGTCCGACGAACAAATAATGGTTACCGATCTGCTCCTGCTTTGAGTTTTAAGCATTTTTTCTCTCCCGAAGACTGTCTCCTTTGAAGGCGAACACTAATCAAACATCAAAAAAACAGTGTGATGTTAGGACATAGAAATTCTTGTGAACATTCATTAGAATTAAATAGAGAAAATACTGTTAATCACGGTGCTAATTTAGTAGTAGATATCAGGTTAAAAGATTATATATAGCAAATTTTATTTTAAACTAAATAAGTCATTACAATGTATATGTATATGTATGCAGTAAATTAATGGACAGAGAAAGAGTTCAGAGTTGGACTTTAGCATTTTTTATTTTGTTTGTGATTGATATTTTAATTCTTGTGACTGTGATTTTTTCCTGATGTTAAAGTGAGAAACTTCTTGTGAGATATTCATTCTATATATTATTTGTTATACATTTTGAGATTCAACATTTGCATTTCAATTTTCAAGTTATGATATATTAACTTGATCTTAAATACATTTACAAAATAGGTCAAAGAATAAGTGGCAATGACCAATTTTTATTCCATTACGTAGAAATGTCGAAAGCCCATGAATAAGTCTTGTTATTAATAACTTTTTTTATTAAGGTGCATTAACTAATTCGTTATTAAATGAAGTAAATCTCTAAAATTTAAAATATAATGCTAGTTCAATATATAAACAGCAAATTTATGAATTTCGTATGTGGTAAATGTTTGAATATACTTAAAAAAAAAGATTAGTAGCCTTTTCGAAATGTAAATCAAACTTTAGCAGCAGATTGCTAATTAAATGAAATTATTTTTGAAAATATAAATTCATTCTTTGTGTTATATAAGATGTATAATGTTAATTTATTTACTTATGACAACTTTCATTTAATTTTTGTTTGCAAGAAGTTTAGTTAATGATAAAGGTTAAATATTATATAACTGGTATACTTACTTGTAAAATTTTCATTCTCTGAAAACAAACAATGTTTAAAAATAAAAAAACCTATATCTTAATCAAACGTATTTTTCCCAAAATGTAATGAAAAATGGCTTAATATTCTTCATACTTTCACATTTAGTACTCCCATATGAAGTAAGTAAGTAAGTTCGAAGTAAGAAATTTCTGAGAAAAATTAATTAAAGAGGATAAAATATTAATTTCAATGTATATTTTATCAATGTCTGTATTTCAATATAGATAATATCAATGAATTTTTTATGATTAAATATATTGTTATTTTATTACCATTAAAAATTTAGAATATAAATTCGTTAGATAATTTAAAAATCTTTAAAAGGTCATAAAATATTAATATTTTTGTTGAAATTATGTGTGTATTGTGTTTTTAATTGAAAATTGCTCCAGTAAACTTTAATTGCAACATTAACTTTAAAAGCTGATTTGTTATGTAAAATTAAGTTAAAATATTATTGTAAAGGTTTAAATAATTTTCTAAATATGCAAATATGATCCTTCAAATATAGTTTAAGTAAAAATGAATTATAAAACATTTTAGCACTTACAGTTTAGCAATTAATGTCATTTGTTTTGATAATCAAAGTCTTTCAGAACTATACCAGATGTTTTCAAATACGCCATGCGCATTCATATATATTTCATAATTTTAGGTAGCTGTAGTTGCAAATTACATTAGAATCACGCTTTCAAACAACTGTCTTTCAATAACGTTAAGAGTTAAATATCAGTTTTAGATTAAACTTAACACATATTAAATTTATAAAAGTTTTCAATATGAATTAAAAATTTTCAATATTCATTAGATAATTTGAATATTTAGAATAGAAAAATTCAGACTGAAACACTTTCTTATATTACATATAAAAACATTTATTATCACTTGAAAAACTTTCTACATTATACTACAACTTGAAATACTTACAACAAAATATTTACAATTTTATATTTCTTTCTTTTTGCTAAATCTCTATTTACGTAAGTAGGAACATGCATAATAATGAATAAAAAATTAGAATCAATACTGCTATTTTTCTCTAGAAATTTTATACTATGATTTTTTCATAGAAATTTTCATACAATTTTTAATGATCCCTCCAAACTTCATAAATAAACTCTTAAAAGGTTTTGAATATTTATATACCTATTCAAACTTTTCCATATTTCATCAATAGTTTTAATAGAATTAATAAGCAATTGACTGATTGCTTATGTTTACAAACATTAAAGGAATAAATTATAAATTTCATAGAATTATCTAGAATATTTTATATCTAAAAGCATTCATATAATTTATAAAAAAAACTTGTAAATTTTATAGTCTTTTTCTAAGATTATTGTAATAACTGCTATGGTTGATTATTTATAATGTATTTGCTATTTATTTTTTATATTTTTCGTTTATTTTGATATGATTGTAATTATTTTTCAATTTCAAATAATATCTGCATCACTCATTACAATTTGTACTGTTGAAACTGCCATATGTACTTAAATATAAAGAATGTATTATATAAATTATGTTTCATTGTCATTAATGTAGATTTGTATATTTATGTCATTAAATAAAAATATTGGTGTACAAAACTCTATTTCCTGTCTCTCATTTCATATTATTCATTCACAGATGGCACAACAAATATTTTATCAAAATTTATATTAATGTATAACAATCTTTTTTTTTTCAAATAATTTTCATGTAGCTCATTATAAGGGATACATAAATTATATTTTAAAGAAAAACGTGAATGAAAATATTCTTGGCATGTTATTAAAATTAAAAAATAATTAAATTTTAAGTGAAGTAGTAAACTTTTCACTTTTGCGTTAATTTTTCAACTTTATTTAATAATTTAGATGAATTAAACAACGAAATTTTTAAAAAAATAGAAAAATGACAATTAATATTTGATAAAGAAAAGTAAGTTCTACTTGAGTTTTGTGATTCTACAGAAAGAGTTTAAGTATATATTCCATCAAAATACTATACTACTAAAATAAAAGGAAATATATTTTCTTCATTGATTGATAAAATCGATTATCAAAAAATTAAAATTGATGTTAGACGGAAAATATTCGTGTATGTATTTTTATGACATCAAACAGTTTTAATCCATATTGATAAGGGTTAACTTTATTCATTTTTTTCAATGTTTCTTGGTATCTGAACTAAATGATATTAACTTATAAAAAAATTTTTCACCTATCTTTCTTATCAAAAATATTTATTATATTCATAGTTTAAAATTTATTGTACAAAACTAGTATGGAAAAACAATAATACCATAAATGAAAATAACTTTAGACTAACTAAAATTATAAAATTGAAACTAAAATTGAGAACTAAAATTATTGTTTTGATTTAAAAATACAGAAGCATAGATACTTAAATTTATTTTTAAATCATCTTAGTTGCTTTATTGAATCAATTATTTCTTTATCAATTATAATTATTTATATTTCAGAAATTCAATAATTTCTTTTAAATTATAAGTATTTGTAAAAATTATTTCATAAACAAATTTTATGCAATTTTAGAAAAAAAAAACAATTAATGAATTTTAAAATCTACGCATTCATTTATTAAACAATAATTTTTTTCTACGCATATTTTAAACTTTATTAAAAAATTCTAAATAGGATTTGCATCAAGAAGGAATAAAATTCACAAATGAGAATTTAAAATAACTTTATTTTCTAAGATCCTTATTTTAATATAAATTTTGTGATTTATTCAAATGTTTCCACAAATGTGCCTTTGAAATAATCTTGTATACCAAATAAATTTTAATTGATGTAGATATCATTCATCGTAATTCAAATATAGATAATTATTTTTGAATCATGGCGATTGAACTATATCGTTTAGTTACTCGAGTTTTTCCTAAAAATTATTTAAATGATTCAAAGACTGATTATAATATAACCTTCCTAAATTAGAATCAAATAAGGATGTTTTGGAGGAAGTACGATATTACTGAGTTTATGGAGGACACATAATATCGTGAATACAATATGTAATATTTTTATAAGTAGCATATTTAACATCTCTATTTTGTGTATTTAAGTTATTACTGACTTTGACATTTACCTTAATCATGTGGTTAGTGTAGCTTTAAAATAGAGTTTATTTAAGAGTCTAATAGAATAAATTTTGCTTAAGAGAAAATGATATTGATTTAAAAATCTAGAATAGTATTATTATTTCGCTGCAAACTGACAATATAATCGATATTTTGCTTTAATTTTTTGTAAATTTTGAGGGAGTTATCATTTTTCTTAAAATAATTACATGAAATTGCATCATTTTTTATATAAAACGTACTTTATATATGAAACTAAGCATCAATTGTATTTAGTAAAATAAATTAAAGACAAACTCAAACGTTCCTCCCTTTTATGTATTGAGATAAACTTAGCATTAATTTCATTCTCCCATATTTATTAATAAATGTTAAGTATAATTGAATATAGTACAAAATCTTTGATCGATCTAAAATCATTTAAAAGCCATTTTAACACTAATATACATAAAGATGTTAATTAATCATTATCCAATGACAATCTATTGTTCAATGATAGATTAGTTGGCTGTAAAGCTGCATTCTCTTGAACTGATAATTAACTGATCATGGAATCATTAGTCTCAGAAATTTGGGTTATCCAATCTTTTAATGATTTATCTACGCAAAGGACAGGAATAACATATGCGAGCATATTCCCTGCATTTGAAATAGATTTTCTAGTAAATGTACATTTTATGAAAATTATTAAATTATACATTTTCCTCATTTCTAAGTCAATATAAGTCTAAGTCAATATGAATCAATATTATTAATTCTCAACTAAATATTTTTAAAGCACCAACTCTTAAACTGTCTTAACATTTTGTATAATTTTCATAAGAAACTTGTGTCACAATCTTTGAAGAGAAGAATACTGAAAACAAAATACATTCTTCAAGAAATTAGTTCAAAATATTTTATAACTTTGAAGACCTTATAATTCACAGAATTTAAATAATCTTTATATAAATTGTCCCTTTATTACAGATAAGTTAAATATTTAATTTAACAAAGCATATATTTATTTTAAAATACATGTGTACATTTTTTACATTATGAAGTATATTTAAATTCAAAATTTAAACTCCCTGTTATGAAATGCTTAGTAATCTTGATATTCGTGAGAGATTATAGAGAATGTCAGTGAATTTTCATTAAGGCCGGTTACTAATATATCTTTTAAAAATTTTTCATCAACAAATATTCCGTAATTTATAACATATAGATCTGCACAAGATTTTTCTTATCTGAATCTCAGCTGTACTGAATTGAAAAAAAATAATACAACCATCAATGGAATTACTTGCAAAGAAAGCTCAACTACTTTTAAATTAAAATTATTAAATGTATTATTGAAAATTAAAACGTGAACAAAATGCTTGTTAATTAGAATCAGCTTACTTAAAAATTATCTAAGACAACCCTCAAGTTAAAATTTCAATTGTTTGTATTTTTATGTATGATAATTATCTTAACTATGTTGTTAAAGAGTTTTTTTAAATATAATTTATCTAAGCGATTTTATGTAATAAAATTATTTAACTGCTCTTACAATAATATTTTGATATAATTAAAGATTAAAATAGTAATCGCTTTTCTAAAATTCAATGTATGTTATTGCTTCTTTTTTTTAAATAAAGCGTACTTTATAATTTGAGGCAAATCATTAATTACATTTACTAAAATAAATTTTAAAAAAATCAGTCTTTCATTCTTTACATTTAATACATTAAGAATAACATTTTTTAGTCTCCTTAAAAGCGAGAAAGAATTCAAATAAAATTCTTAAATTAAAAAGCATTTTAATGCAACTTTTTTTCAAAGAGCCTCGATGAATACTGATGAATTAATAACCAAATAAATTATATCTCTATTCCTTTTTGTATTTGGTTCCCTTTTTAGCAAAAAATTTAAAAGCTGATAGTGAAATTTGAATATTATCCAAATATATAACTTTTCTGAAGGTCATTTTAGAAGCTGTGTTCATATGTAACAGGAAGGAAATACAAAACTCTTCGTTACATCCTCTCCAATGAAAGTGAATGAAAAAAGTAGAATGATTACATGCATTTCCAATTTCTCAACAATAGCTAGGACTGAATTAGAGAAATTCTTTTCTAAGCAACTTGGTCTTATTATTAGGTCAGGAAATAGCTGTATCTAATAATTAACATGATTAATCATTAGTCACTATTTATCGAGAGTAATTTGTAGCATTCAGGAATGTTTTCTCTTTTATCGTGCATGATGGAAGCTGTATTTCTTTTTTAGTAGAATGAATTTAGAAAGTTCAAATTTAATTTGGCTTTTAAAACTATAATTGTAGTCGGATTGTTTAAAAAGTCAGTTTGAGGATGTATAAATGTCAGTCTTTAAGCTTGATTAAAAATGTGAATGGCGTAACTATATTTTGTTACTTTGAATTAGTAAAAATATACATTTTCTAACATTGTGAAAATAAGACAGATTAAAATGTTTAATGAATTAAGATAAATTAAAAGTTCAGATTAAAATGTGAATTTTGACTTTTAAGTATTTTTATTTTTCATGATTTTTTCAGGATATTTCATTCTCAACTAACATTAAGAATTATAGAAATTGAAAACGACAAAAGAACCTATTAAAAAATAATTTAGCTCACGCTCATTATTTCCTTACAAATAAGATTCATAATAAAAAAAAAATTCTCTCAATTCTGCTCCATAATTGAAAATTAACACTTTTTCAATTTTAAATTTTTCTTCTATTTACTTATTTTCTTTTCATTAAAAGTTATTTCTTAGAGTACTTATAATAGATTTATTATAATTTCGTATATAAAATAATAAAACTTATAAGTGATAAAATTCATAACACAAAATCATTAAATTCATACAATCAAAATTTATTTAAAAACGTTCAAAGATGACCATAGGAGCAGATGATCAATATCTACTCCTATGATCATCTTCTTTGAACGTTCTTATGAACCTCTGTGCAGTCCATGAATTTCTGTGTTCCTGTTTGAACTCAAATATTCAATTCCACTTCTTACATACACACAAACGGGGAAATGCACTGTCTCATCATCAGGGTTATCGAGCCTCAAAAAGTGTTGCTTCAGTATCTGCTCATATTTAGAGAGGATTATAGAAAATTATTAGAGGTTTACAGAAATTCTACTAATATTAATATTCACAGCACATCCATGAAGAGTTGTATTTTTAATGTGCTGCAATATTAATGCTAATAAAGTTTGACTTTAAAATTATTTTTAAGGAAATTGTGTTGAGAAAAGTTTCAAGAATTTAAATGGCATTGCTAACACAGCTACAGTCTGTTTTATTTTAATCATTAAAACTCCAGCTACTAAAAAAAGCTCCTAGAATCATTTGCAGTTTGTAAATTGTTAGGAAATAAATTCATCTGAAATTTTAATTATGAACTTATGATGTATGATAAATAATTTTGTTGTTACATAAGTATAGTAAGTTTTAATACATAAGTATAATATATAATGTATTTATTATATAAAAAATTATATAAAAATAAATAATTAATCATTTTTAAGAAAATAATCATGCTATTTGATTTGCTTTAGATGAAATAATTGAGATATGTTGGTTTTAACAATTTATTGAAAATAAAATAATTTAAAAACACAAGTATTGAATTTCATCTCAAAAATGTTTCAGAAAATATATAAAAATGTTACCAAAAGTAGAACACATACGGAAAATGTCCTTTACCAAAAGATGAAAACATGCTACTCATGTGAATGTCTTGATGTACGGATGTCTAATATGTGTAAGAATTTAGAGAATCTTAGAGTGCTATGATATATAACTGATTTTCATTGGTGTTCAAATTATTAGCAGCCAGTCACCATGAAGAATTTTATTATAATATTGTAAAATGTTACTTTCTTTGAAATTTTTATTTACAGTATTTAAAATGATATACTTATTTTATTTTAAATATTTAATTTATACTCTTTCATAATAAGTAATTTTAAAATATAATAAAAATATCCTTCAGCAAATTCTAATGTATTTTCACTACGAAATGTATTAACAAATTATTTATGGTAATTAATTACTTTCTTAGATTCATTAACAAAATGCAATAAATTGCTTACTCATCCGAAGTTGTAAAATTTCTTAAAAGCACAAGTATTTTCTGAATAATTATAAAATATTTATATTTTTCAAAACAGAGTCACATCAATGTAAAATTGATGAAAGAATGTAATGAATAACGATGTTTCAAATTAAATTAACTTGAATTTAATTGCTACATTTAAATAAAGATTTACCATAAATTTTTATTAATACTCTTCGTATACTTAATTTTTTCGTATTTAAATTTAAATTCCTATTTTAAAAAACCCATTCGTATAATTAATTTTTTTTTCTACCCAGAAACACTATTTTTCACATATAAATAGTTGTTATTGATTAATTGATTACATTAGTATACGTTAATGTACTCATAATATAGAACATCAAGTAACATTGTGTTACTTGATAGCAAGCAACTTGAATTTCTGTACATCATAATAATTAATACTTTGAATAATAATGTGAACGGTTTCATAGATTGAAATTTCATCTCAGTAATTTTCTATTCGTGTCAGCATTCATTCAAAGGTTGACTGGAATGACTCAAATAGAATGATATTTTAAAAAAATAAGTGATGAGTTAATTTCCACATTTAAATTTCATTTATATTAGTAAATAAGTGCGAAATATTATAAATAAGGTTACGGGAAAAGAAATCCATTATTTTTAAGTGAACTTTATGAGACGTGTCTCAGATTAGCTTTATGTAAAAGTTTTTAATCTGTTCTATCTTTAGATCTTGGGTAATTCTATGACTGCTAGTATGCGGCCGACTTCAATTATTTCTGATAATCTGCAAAAGTTTTGGATGATGCTGCAACCTGCGCAGTGCATCCTTAGCATTAAAAATACCTGATAGGAATTGACAAAACCACTATTGAACGTTACTGACTGTTACAGTATCGGAACCACAAACACTATTCCCAATTTTAACCCTCTGGTTTTCTTTTTGACTTTATCAAAGAAAAACTATATAATGCAAGGATTTTTTTCTCTTGGTTGACTTCCATTTTTAATAACTATTAACTCACAACTGAATGAACCAAACAAAAAACAGCAAATGAATTATCTTAGTGAAAAATCTCATCTATACAATGAGTATAAATCTGAAGTTGTTAGATAGATACTTTACAAGATGTCCATCTATACAAAAAATAATGGATTTCTTTTCCTCCAAACTAATATCATGCATTCCTAACATTTTTTTTTGTTTCATTTTTTCATATGCTCCTTAAGTTTTATGTTTCTAAAAATCTCTTACGAAATTTAAAAAAAAGTATAGAATTAATAAATATTGAAATGAGAGAACACGCATTAATTAAATATAAGAATAATACATTTTTATAATGATAAAAATAATTAATTAGTTTTTACATTTTATTTTTTATTTTATAAACTACAC
>JAPDSC010054482.1:0-10510 GCA_026290005.1 Latrodectus geometricus
TGCAAGCGCATTAGTCACCAACTAAAATATATATTTTAAGATATAAGAAAATAAAACATTATTGATTAAAAAGAAGCTAGAATATTATTTTTGATTCCAGTATTCTCAAAATTCTTGCAGAAAATTAGATTTTCAAAAAGCAAGGAAGTGTAACCCTTGAAAGAAGTTTATAATAATTTATTTTATTCTTAATTTAAATGTAAAAATGAAGACTATTTTCGTTGTGTTCTGTTGTCTCAACAACGCATTAAAACTCGTTGTAGTGAGCATGAAAGGAATCACTATGTTTATTAATGAGTTTTGTTGAATTCTATACTCAGTAATAAAAATTGATTTACCTATTACTCACAGCCTAATGATACATATTGAATGACAGAAAAATTATCATTTTAAAATAACGCAAAAAGAATATAAAAATAATAATTTATTTTATTATTCTTTTATTTTTTTATTTTTTATTATTTATTTTATTTTATTTATTTTATTATTTATAATTATTTATTTTATTATTATAATAATCAATAATAAAAATTGATTTACCTATTATTCACAACCTAATGATACATATAGAATGACAGAAAATTATCATTTTAAAATAACGCGAAAAGAAACCAGAAAATACAAACACTAAAATTCATTCTACATGTCATTTACGAAGCTGCTTACAATGAATGCTAAACTTATGTTCTAAGGTCTTAAAAATCAAGATATCAAATTCGCTATCCGAGAAGTAAGCTATCAGAAGCATTATCAATCATGTTTAATCAAGATAAACTAAGCAATGTTTGAAATTAAAATTTACTGTCAATGAAATATTCTATTAAAACATACATTTAAAAAATGGCTCTCACACCGGCAATTATTTATTTGTTTTAAAATAGAAGCTTATGTATTTTACAAAATATAAGCAATTTTGGAAATTAGATTTCAACGGGATATTCCAGACAAATAAATTTTTAATTTATTTGTATGGAATATCCTGTTGAAATTACATATTCCCAAATTTAAAAGAAACAAGCACTGAAAGGAGTTTTTATCTGATTTTTTTATAAAATTAAAAGAAAATTAATATAGGAAAGTCTGATGTTGTATCCATGACTGTAAAACATAACAGGATTATGATCAGATGAATTATAAATACACATGCGTACACCATTTAATTATCTAAAAATATTTCAGTACTTTTCAATCCAATAATCAAAAATTCATTCAACCAAATATTGCAGTGTCGGCACACGAGAGCGTCTATTAATACCGTGCAAATCAATTCCGTTGTTTTTGAGGGCTGGTTAGAATAGATAGAAAACAAACGTTTCCGCTTTGGCTGGGATGTAACGAAAAAATTGTTTCCGTTCCAAAGTAGAATAACTGGGGATTCTCTCCAGCTGTTTGAGGCATTACGGAAAACAGACCTATTTTTTATTATGTTACAGCGTAGTTTATAAACTAAAATATCAAAAATATTTTTCAATTTTTTTTTTAAAATCCACAATTAAAAAAATCAATGAGTGTATGCTGTGTGAGTATATATATATATATAAATATATTCTTTAAAATATAATTATTTTTTTATTTAAATATAATCTATTTTAATTCTTGATTATGTTTCCTTTTTAACTTCCCTGGGTTTGAGTTCGAGACCAAAAAATGTTTGCAAGCCTTTCGTCTGTATTTTGAATTTAAATCATAATTATACATTGCGAGTGATTTTAAATATATTTCATGTAATATGCAACATTGTAAGACAAGTCATAAATTTAAATATAAATTTAAATAATTTATATTTAAATTTATTTTAGTTTTTCAAATTATTTAAATATAAATTTAAATAATTTGACAAAATTTTATTTTATTTTCTATTAAGCATTTGAGTATTTGTGATTGTAAAATGTAACAAAACTCTTTAAAGTAAATTTAAATTGACAAAATTATTTTCATTTTTTAACATCTTTTTAAATTTTTTTAGAAGAATAATTTTAGTTAGTACATTTATAAATACTTTATTTTTAATGTTTTAAATTTTAAAGAAAGCTTAACAGCTTAAAATGAAAGTTTGGAAAAATTTCTTCAGCATTATGTAAAAAGAAAATAAATATTTTTTTCAAAAGAAGTTTTCTATCACATTGATACTAATAATTTTAACACAATATTATAGTAAAATAAATGTAAAACTCTAAATGGAATTTAATTTTGAAATAATTGATTTCATTATCAATGCGAGAAATTTATTTTATTGAATAACTCATTTTTTGTCATGCTTTAAATAAAGACAAAAAACAAAGTACGTGAAAATAAGATAAAAAATTTTTTGTTAATAGTAATTTTTAAGAAAAAAATTTGATTTTATTTCGAAAATGTCACAAGTACTTGATTATTTATTCCGTTATTTTATTTTCTAAATAAAACTTAAGCCCAACAATCTTTTGTTGCTTTAATTTTTGTAATAACAATTTATATTTTTCAAAGTAAATATTAAGACTGTAATTTCTATAAGAATATGCATAATCAAGTTGTATTTCCAAAAAACTAATTTAAATTAATAAAGTTTCAAGATATATATATATATATATATATATATATCTTGTGTTCACAGATACATTATTAACCATAAAAATATAATTTTGTATTGATAAACTTTGATATTTTAGGAGAATATAAACATAAATTTAAACAAAAAATGTTTTTCAAGTTTACATAATCTAAATTAAGATATAATTCAACAAATAGACCACACACACACAACATATCATCTCTTACGGCATTTAGTTATTCTAATTATAAATTAGAATCATTAAGAATATTCTAAATATTAATTATATTTTCTATATATTCAGGTAACTAATAAAGTATTTCATTATTAAGTTAAACAGTTTTATTTCATATATAAAGATTTATTAAAATTCACATTTTTTTATATTTATCATATATAAAAAGTTGAGATACTAATTTCTCTTGAGTATAAAATATGTAATATTTGTATATAAAAATTTAATTAAACAACTGCAATTTGGAAACTAATATGTAAATATTTAATGGTATGTACATATTTATATGCGAATTTAATTACATTGTATATTAAAAGAAGAATTCATTTTTCTATTTGCTTTGTTAGTTTCTTATTCATATTTTAGTGAAAATATATAAAAATATTCTTCGAAATATTATCACCTTGCTCATATTTTATTTTAAAAAAAGTAAATTTATTTTAATAAAAATAATTTTATTCCCACATAGCTTCATACCAAAGGAAAGACATGCGCAAATGTATTGTAATAAACATTTGTTCTGGAAACTTTTTTTATTTTTTATACTAAATTTTTAGAACAATTTTGAATCTTGATTATATTTTTAGTTATTTAAAGTAATATTTTTCTCAAATAAAAGATTTTGTGAAATAAAGACTATTTGAATGCCTGTTTTATAAAATTTGTAATTTTCATTAAGTGTTAAAAATGTTAAATAAAAAGAAATATTGTGTTCCCAATATATTCCTTCTTTCATCTGCATTTAAATTGATTATTTTATCTTGCCTAAAAATCCTTTTACAGACTGAATTGCATAAAAGAAAGGGGGAAAAGTCCTGCAATAGCAATAAAAAGAAGCATTCAAATAAAATACTTTTTTGTTTGGTAGAGGGAACGGCGGAGTTAATCAACTTGTGACGGATGAGAGTAAAGGGGGAGGAAAAGGGGAAATCTTTGTGTGCATATGACAACAAAAAGACCAATCAGACGGGTAATTACACGTCATTCCTTCCAAATGACCAGACCTGGGGGCAGTGGATTTATGTAATGGTTCCGGGGACAATGCGACCCCTCATCCATATAAAGCCTCTTGTGGCACTACTACCTGGCGGAGGGGAGTCATCTAAGTAAGCCAGGTGGCAAGCAGAAGCCAAACCGGCGGGGAGTTCAGATTTATATTTAAAGGTCACGGTTTGATGGTTGAAGATACACATAATATTGTACCTTATAAAAGCGTCTGTCCGTCTTTTTATTAATTTGGCCACTACTCCGACTGTAAAGTAATAAGACGCCAATTTATCAAAACGGTGATTGTTTCCATCCAGATAGCTGTTTTCTTTTATACAATCAATATAATTTATTTTCAATAAAAACTAAGTCCATGCAAATAATGCATATGGCTTATGTTTTTTTAATAAAAATTATTATTAATATGGATGAAATAATTTCAAAAAGAAAATAACTAAACAATTTTCTGAGTAATTTAATTGTTGAACTTAATAACAGTTAAAGAGCTTAACTTGTCTAAATAATTACAGAATTTGACTTATTTAGCAGTATAAATATTGCATGATCAAATGTTCTAAAAATTTGAGTAACTGATTTTTTTTTATTAATTTTAGCCCATATTGATATTGTTGCTTTGT
This sequence comes from Latrodectus geometricus, assembly GCA_026290005.1. Lineage (NCBI taxonomy): Eukaryota > Metazoa > Arthropoda > Arachnida > Araneae > Theridiidae > Latrodectus > Latrodectus geometricus. Next base: position 4,391 of record JAPDSC010054482.1, read on the forward strand.
TTTGAGCAAACAAAATACATAGAAGAATATATAGAAGCATATATAGGTCTATGAATATTTCTTACTTATCAATTGAAAGTCCTTCGGGAGTCTTATGAAATGGATCCCTAACACACTCGTAACTTGCTAACAGTTTTTCATCAGTAAGAAAATACTTTTTAAAATTCTTGGTCAGCATGACTAAATGATTTTCAATGGTTGCAAAAACAACTTCTGCATGTTCTTATTCAACCTTGTATGTTTTAGTATAATCATCCACATTTGTAAACATTGTTAAGTTTTTTTTTTTTTTTTTTTTTTTTTTTTGCTTTAAATTTCTGCTCCACAATTCCATTTTTCTACAAAAAGCATTAACTTTAACACTGATATTCAACAAATGTGTATTTTCTCCTTGAAGTTGAAAAGTCAAGTTATGTAATCACTCGAATATGTCGACCAAGTAGCTTAATTTCATCACAAATAAACAATCACAAAAGTTCTTGGCTTCCTGTTTGTTTTCTTCTTCTAGGAAAATGGGGATTTCTTCTCTTAAATCATAAACACGTTGAAAAAATTTCTCAATTGCCTCGCAATAAAATAATAAAGCTGAATGTACTGAATCCATGTCCTTATAAAGTGCGGAAAAGATTCTCAATATATCATGGTTCTCATTTTTATATAATTTATTACTACCACAACCGTAGTTAACCCAATATTCAGTTCAGAACTAATTTCTTTCGAAGCGCAAACTTTTCTGTGGATCAAGACGAACTGAAGCGATTTTTGGCTTATAAGTACTTTGAAATCTTCCGGACATTGAACGAGCACCATCAGTGCATACTCCGACACAATTTTTCCATTCTATGTTTGATCATTTAAAGTACCATAAAAACAATTAAAGTGTCAAATAATGCAAGCGCTGTTGTTTTGCATTCTATTGGTTTGCAGAAAAGTAGTTCTTCTACTACTGAAATATTTTCACAAAATCCAACATAGGCAATTAAATGAGCATCTTTATTACTATCTATTGCTTCATCAACCGGTATTGAAAAAAATTTGCCAAGCAGCTTCGAGAAAAGCTGACATTGTACATCTTCAGCTATATCAGCAATTCGATGGGCAGCAGTATCATTTGAAAGAGGTATAGACTGCAATTGTTTTGAAAAATTATCTTCCAAACATAGTTTTTAGAATCTCAATTGCTGCTGGCAAAACAAGCTCTTCACCAACGGTCTGAGGTTTTTACATCCCTATTTTATATGAAACTTTGTAAGATGCAATTAAAAATTTTTTATTCCCAGACAAAATTTCCTTAAAAAATGATTTTTGATTTTTAAATGATTTTAATTTTAATTCTAAGAATTCTCTGGGTTTGTTGACGTACTCACTATAAAGCATTTCCAAATGTCGTTGAAGTTTATTAGGTTTCAAGCTGTTTACGGTCAACATTTTTGAGCAAATGCCTTTCTTCTGCATATATCTAATGCTCTAAATATTTAATATGGTGAATCGCAATTAACATGAAAATATATATAACATACATATTCGCGATAGATTTGATAACGATAGAAGAATGGACTCGAATGAGTGTGGCTTAAATCGAAATTTTCATTGTCGAAGATTTTCATTCTTCCTATGAGAAAACATTTGCTCTGCGCATGCTCAAGAGGGCATCGGTCATGTGGATTCCCTTTGACAAACATTAATTTTTTTTTCCCTCTTTTGTTTAGTCATGTTTCTGTTCTATTTCCTGGTTATTACTTGAAAAAATATATCACCATTTTTTAAATCTAACTCTCCCAGTCTAGGTAACCTTTTATTAACGAATTTTTTTACTTTCATATTCTTTTAATGTTATCTTCCTATTTCGATTTCATTTCAAGTATTATATTTAAATTTTCCCAGATTTCATTCGCTTCATCTGTTCACCGTCTGCTTGGCAAAATGGCAAAAATCATTTCTCGCCAACTTTAGCTCACTTTTATTCTCATTTCGAAGTTAGTTATAAATAATATAAAAACACACAGAATCCAAAATGCTTAATATATGTAACTGTTGTATACATTTTATTGTAAGCGTACGGTGCGATGAAAATTATTATTGAAAACTGGGACACGAATACTAAAAGGTTGAGAAATGCTGATGTTGAGAATAGGTTTAACTTAAATCCTTTCACACAGACTTTCATCTTTAAGGTTTGATGACACTTAACATCAACTTGTTAAATAATCTTAAGCATACTGATAATATATTCATTCAAGAAATGTTTAATGATTTTTGAAGTATATTAATTTTATGTGTCAAATAGATAGAGCAATATTTGTTATAGAATGTCATCAATTAAATTTTGAAATCAATTGAATTTTTTTTTTCAATTTAATGAAACACATAATATAAATAGTTGACTATATATAGTTGTCAAAACATTTCTAATATAATACTTTACTCAGATCTTTTTATTATAGCTTATGTTCTTAAAAATAAAAGCTTTGAATTTAATAAAGTTTTCAGAATTTTAAATTTGAAAAGCACTCGGTCGAAGTTCATTTTCATTTTTTAACCATGATGTAAATATTCAATAAACGTTAAAGATTTTTCTAGTCTATATAACTACATAGATTAATTAATTTATTTCAAAATTTATGAGAGTATATATTTCTGGAGTGAATGTAGTCCTTCATTAAACATCCTTACCAGATCTGTAGAAAATATGGTTTGTGAAAAGCTTTAATTTTAAATTATACAATAATATATTTTATTCAAAAGCACAGCTGCATAGTCTTTGATTCATAATAATATAAATGACATTTAACTGCCTTCAGGGGTAATGTAGTTACTCTTGAAATAAAAGTAATCGCATTGAAATAAATTGCGGAGGTTGCATGTGCAAAAGTTTGCTGCAAACTTTTCAGCTGGATAAATGGGCCAAAACGTGAGAAAATAACTTATAAATAACCTGATTCTCTGTTAATTAAAATAATTACTGACTAGCAATTAAATAATTGAAATCATTTGATAGTGATTTTGGAATTTGATTTCATTATTATTACATCGTGTTATTTAGTGTTAAAAAATGAAATTCGCTTAAAGCGCATTGGTATATAATAAAGAAATCATTTCTTTTTATGAAAATTTTGAAAGAAATTTTAAATAATGCATGAATATACAATTTATATTACAAAGTTTTAATTGTATTAGACATGAAAATAAATATTTATTAATATAGTTTTAATTATAATATTTATTCGGTATGAGAGAATGCAAAAGAGAAATTGTCTTACATTAGAAGTGCATGTTAATTACTTTAAACAACGTTTTTAAACAATATTTATCAATCAGGTTATGGAACTGAACTCTAAAGATTTTGATATTTAATTTATTAAGCAATAATAAAAACCAAAACACATTTATTTATATTTTAAAAAATGCGCATTATATTTAAAATAATGAAAAATTTTTATACTGCGCATCCAAATTTTAGAGAGTAAAAAAGCAATTTTATTGCGTAGGATATAGTGGTAAATGGAATTTTTCCAATATTAAAATTTATGAATTATCTTTTCAAAGTTCACCCAGTGTCAAATGCATACATAACGAGTACGAACATTATGATTTACGGTGAAAGATCACAGCTGACTGGTTGACAATGCTTCTCTTGTACTCAGGGAAACCCCAGTCTCCCTCGGGATGTCGAGAGAAGGGATTGGTCACTCCGCAGCATCCCTTTCATCTTGCGCCTCCCACCACATACCGCACCCATTATGTTACTGCAGGAAAGCTTGTTTTACGCTCTCCGCACACAACCATTACACTCAGCTGGTCTACTAGTAATTAACTGGAGAGGCAATTCTCCCATTGTATGTGGTCAGCCAGTAGATGAACTACTCCGAGGAGGACAGGAAGTGACGTGGAAGGCTAGGAATTGGTATTATGAATTAATTAATTCCTGAATTAGATATTCCACAATCTCATGGAATTACATTGGATAACTAATATCTATCAAATTGATTTTAATATAATAAGAATACCACAACACAAAATATGATCTGATGATATATTTAATTAAAATATACTATTGCGTATTCTAAAACTACTTTAAAATAATTGTGAATTTTAAAGAGACTAAAAAATACATTGGGTAATATGTATATGCAATGAAAATCACAATAAAAATTTATTAGATAATCAAACACTTAGAATTGAATTACAAAGTATTTTGATTTCACATTAAAATTCTCTTCTTTTTAGTTTAATTATTCTATGATAAAATAGTTTTGTAATTGATGATCTCATTTAATGATTTTTCAACTAGTAGTAAAGGTTATTACTTATTAAAATCATGATTAAATCCTTATTCCTTTTCTTAACAAAAACTTCCTTCTCTTCACTGTATAAAGAGGATAAATTTTAAAATTGAGTTTAATTTAAAAATTCTCTAAATTCTTAGCTTATCGTTGTTAATATTTAATTACATCTTTTTTTATATTTTGCACACTTTCTGTTACTTTTCCCTTCACTATCTTTCTCTGTATATATATATATATATATATATATATATATATATATATATATATATATATATAAGATTATTTCAACAACTTGTATTTTAAAATATGCGATAACAACGTGTATAAACGAAAAAAAGCAAAATTTTCTATAAAATGTATTTTTAATTTGAAATAGAACTTTCCAAAAGATTTATTATAGAGGGCATTTATAAAATACTGGGAGAATTTTGTCGTTTAATTATTCATTTATAGTGTAAGCAAATTCAATGTGTCTAAACATAAATTTTTATTTATTTTGTAAAAGTTGTCAAGAAAAAGGTTTTCTTATTTAAATGTAATTTCTTTTGTAAATATCGTTTTTCTGTGTCATTATTTTTTGTTCTTCTTGTTTCTTTTATAACTCGCCTGCACGGTTTATTGATTGTTTATTTTTCTGATTTGTTTTGGGAAATATTAAATAATATTATGTTTAAATTTGATATGATTATTTGATATTTATTATTTAACTCCAGCGGAATAAAACCCATACAATACCACAAAAGAAAGCATAGACGTTATGGTGGTTCATTGAAATGAGATTTATGACACAAGTAAAGAAGATCATACCAGAAAGATTATCCATGGAGAAGTTAGATTTTGCATTGGAAAATGAAGTATCCAGAAACTGGGATCGCTTTTTAAGTAAGACGAAGATTGGACATCTTATCATAAGTGATGCTGATGTTTAGCATGGCAGAGAGACATTTTTATATATTAATAGAAGATCTACGAAATTATCAGTAAAGAAAAGGAATACAGCTTCGATTAAACTCAAAACTCTTAGGAAATGTTCAAATCTAAGCTTAAAATATTCAAATAATTCAAACTTTGGAATTGGACAATAGGTCTAGAAAGATGAGTTTTGCAACAGACATGCTAAGGAGAACAAAGAATGATGCTGAATTAATTAATCGCATAATGTTCTCCGACAAATTTTTCCTGCATAGTACATGACTGCTATGTGCGCATATGATGGTATAACTCCCCCCCCCCTTGAATGTAATGAGGTATAAATGAATTCCTTAAAAGTTAATGTATGGCATATACTTTTGTACGACAAATCTTTTTTCATTGTAAAGACTCATATGCTATTACTCAGACAGGGTAGAAAAATTCACCTTTACAGAACTCGGAGGGTTTCAATCAATTTTGCAACAATATGGAGCATCATTTTGTTGGAATACTATCGTTTCAAGCTTCATGAATAACAATTTTCCAAAAAAATGGATGGGTGTGGTAGCCCAATTCCTTGAACATCCAGATCACCTGATACAATGAACAATAGATTTTTTATTTGAGGATTCGCCAAAGATATCGTTCAAAGGAAATAATTATAAATTGTTGATGGCTGAAAAGCTTAGATTTCAGCCATAATAGCTTCTGTAGAAGGAGACATTCTAAGCCATATTTGGTGTGAAATTGACTAGCGTTTTGATATTTTGCATGGAACGAAAGGCACTTATGTGAAAATCCATCGATACAATGAACAATATTGACAAAGACCACATAAGCTTTTTTAGCATAGCTAACTATCAGTTTTACCAAATTAAAACTGCTTTCATTATTTTATGAATTATTTAACATCAAAATATGT
>JAPDSC010054486.1:0-24236 GCA_026290005.1 Latrodectus geometricus
ATTTCTACATAACAAAAATTAAGTATTTTATTTAATAGTTAATTTTTATAAGAAATAGAACAAAATAGAATCAAAATAGATCAAATAGAATCAAAATAGAATTTTTGGAATGATGAAAATGGAATCCAATGCAACGATATAATTCGGCTAGTGTATTTCTTAGGTGACGTAAATTACGCCTTCCAAACATTCTAAGATTTAACACTCTTCCCGTAAGATTTTGTTGAATCATATTGTTTATCTCCGATGCATAATCTCAACAAAATTTAAAACTTATTCAGACCAAAAGGTAAAGGTAAAATAGGTATTAAGTTAAATCACAGTTATAAATTTGTGAGAAGCATTTAATTTAATGTAAAGATCGCAATTTTAATCCCATTTATAATACTAAGTGAAGTGAGAAAAGATTTTTTTTGTTTTAAACTCATTTGGATGATGATGTATTTGAAAATTAGAAAAAAATGGGTTTTTAACTTCTTAAGAACAAAAATGTATCATAAATGATTAATGAAATATTTCAGAAATGAACACAGTGCTTATTAATGTATATAATTTATGTAGTGTGAATTAAAGTATAAACAATAGAATAATATGAAATTCATGATGATAAAAAGGTAGCAAAGTTTGTTTCAAATTAAAATTTAACTTTGTCGCTTTTCGTTGGGTTTTTTTCCCCCATATAAGTTTTGAGAAGGTAGTGAGCTAAGCGCGTTAAAGTTTTGCCTTGAGTAAATGAAAGCGGAAAATTTATATGAAAAATTAAATAATTTGATTCATGACTTGATACTGACGACAAGTGTATCTTTTGTTGACATATGAGACTTTTGATGATATATATATATTATATATATGAATTAAACTTTAATAAGGTTTCCTGAATCATTGTATTTAAAATTTATAGCAGCCCCTATTAAATAAATTGTTAGAACCGTTTACACCGATTTATTACGAAATTAGATTAATCATGTGATTTTATTATTATTTTTAATAATCACTGACAAAAATTAAGGAAAAAATCACTGCGTAAAAATGTTTAAAAATATAACTGTGCATATAACATATTGGAAATAAGTACATTTATTAAAATAAATAAAATTGGTAATAAAGTAATGTTTTGCACTTAGTTACGAAGTTATAGTAGAAGTAATTGATTTTCACATTTATTTTGAAAGTTTTCAGCCAAAAGTTTACTATAAAGTATTTGAAATGCTCTAATTTTAAAACAAATAACTTTTAGCACGGTAAATTAAGGTTGTTGAAAATAAGAGGGCAAGCTATTTAAAATATTAATAACGTAACTCAACTTTACTATTAATATAATAATATATCAAAAGTTTTATAAAATATATAAGTATAATGCTGAATAATAGCCAAGGATTTAATGTTGTCGAACGATAAAATGAATATTCTTTCAAGGCATTAAAACACTTTTGCGGTAACTTTTGTATGACAGGATTTTGTGAAAAAGTTTTTTTTTTTTTTTTTTTTTTTTGGTCAGTTATTTAATACTGAATCCAATAAAAGCAAAATATAATTTACAAACAAGAATTACTTGTTTGTAACAAATATATTGTAATAAAGTTGAACAAATGACGTGTATTTATCAAGAATTACTTGATAAATACACGTCATTTGTTCAACTTTATGCTAGCTTTGCAATTAATACAATATTTAACAGTAAGCGATTATCATTTCTAAACTAATATTTCTAATCTATGAATCCGATTTATTCATCGAATTTCTTTCGGAATATATTGCTTTTTTTTTAAGAAGAGATTCTATTATTCTCATTATTATCTTATTATTTGCATTATTCTTTATCGTTGTTGGAAAATCAAATATTAGTTGCTTGTGCGTATAATAATTAATTTGCCTATATATATATGTGTGTGTGTTAATATGTTTGGCCATTTTTTCTGTGGAAAGAGAACTAGATAAATTATTAAATTTTTTCAAAAAGAAATGTAGCTACAATTTTTTTTAAAATACTATACGTGGAAATATAATATGCTACAGCTTTTTGGTGTTTAGGAATGTGATAAATATTAATAAAATAGGAGTAAATTTGCAGTGAATTTTAAAGTATATCGTTTCCTAATGAATTCTACTGAAAACTGCATAAATATTCAATTATTTAAAATTGATTTAGGTTATTTATTTAATTAAAATAGTTTTTACATTTTTTTTAATTGAGGCTAAGGTTTGCTGAGTAAGGACTTTTAATTGAGACTAATATTAAAGAAAATTTAACCGAACATAGTTAAGTAGAGTTGTTCGACAAACTAACTAACTAACTAAATTTAGTAACTTATTTTCTTTATCAGGTGATTCCAAATAAAATTATTTAAAAAAATTTTAAGCTATACAAACATTGCATTGTTTTTATATATCTAAGGAATATATTTTTAGAATGTTGAGTTGTATTCGTTAAATATGTTGTTGTTACATATGACTTTATTGAAAGAATCAATCCAAATGTACAAAACAACTCAAATATCACAGAAGAACAAACGGATACAGAAGATGATATATTTAGTTCACACGTGTCTCCTGAGGGGGATATTAACTATGCTAAGGTTGCTTGTTAAATAAAAATATAAAAAACTCTTAATTTTTTTAGAATAAAATTATAATATTTATTCATATGTTAAATTACTTAATAATAATTACATGAAAGACATTAAAGAACAAAAGCGAGTTTAAATATATTACTTGTAACTTTTAAAGTATAATAGCATTCAATATTTTAAATTATTTAAAACTGAAGTTAATATAGGTTAATTAAAATACTTATAGCATTGTTATAATCGACTATGTAAACTCAATTGATAAAATTCCAAAAAAAATTTAAATATTTAATAATTTACTTTAAAATTGAATACAGAATAAATATGATAAAAAAATTATAATTATTGAGATTATAGTATTCACCAACTAAAATTTTATAAATCTGCATCAAATTAAATGAATTTAGAGAAAATAATTATTGTGTTAAAGTAGAAAAAAACAAGTTCTCTGCCTTAAAATTAAATATGGCATGATTAAAAGAAAGAAAATTTCAAATGTATTGTTAATAACACTAAAGAATTTTTATATAAAGCATAAATATTACTAGTTTACATGAAAAATGTTAAGTTAGTTTAAATAATTTTATTATAAAAGCTTACAGAAATAGAAATTCTTATTAATTCATTTTTAGAAAGCAATTATTCATTTTCGTGATTTCTCCTTAGTTTTAAATATTAGTTTAAAACATATACAACAAAAAGAAAACACAGAATATATTTATTTTTGTTTTCATAAAAAAATTATTTTACATAAAATTATAATTAGAAATATTAGATTTTTAACAATTATTTTAAATAAATTAAAAAGCTATTGATTGCCATATTTTTATATTTTTCATATTTTTGGCATACATTTAATTTTTTACTGCATTTTAAGTTTTCATATACATTTTTATTTATAAACACTAAAATTATTTTTTAATACTAGATGTTTCATTCGAATTAAAAATTTGTTTTATTGGATTATACATTTTTTTTTAATTTGATACCAAAACTATCCTTTTTTGACCATTATTGCGATTGTTTGATAAATTAGTACTAGTAAATTTTCCATAAGACATTGTGCCTAAACTATCAAATATAATGTTATACAATCTATGCAAGAACAAAATGGAAAATGAAGAAGTTTTATTTCTAATCACATGCAATAAAATTTTCAAGTTATTTTAATAAAATTTTCAAATGGTTTATTTTGTTTGACATATATAAGCTTTTGTAAAAAAAAACATAATTCACATAAAAATAATTTTATTTTTGAATGAAGCTTAGCAATGACGTATATATATTATCTCGTGAAATTGGACAATTTTGAATCAGCGACTACGACATAAGTTGGATTAATGATGACGTAAACAAAGGACGTGAAGACAGATTCAAATAAAGTCCTACAACTATAATGATCACGCGATAGTAAATGTACAGTTAAAATCGAAAAGAAGCACGCGGGTTGAATCGTACACTTTTTTAGGAACCAAATTTAAAATGTTCTTGAATCTAGCTAGTCGTATGAATAACTTGCAAAAGAAAATACGGAAATATAAAATCAGGAAAAATTAACTTAGCCTATAAGTTAATGTATAATTCATGTATTATATTCAAACGGTATCAAATGTATAAATAAATGTTAGAGATTCCTTGTACAACATAAAGTTAATAAAAATAAGAAATTAAATTCAAGACCACATGATTATAATTTTGTGTTATTTCTTTTATTTGTACTAACATTAGATCAATCTGATTAATTCAAAATTTAATTCTGAAGTTTTTCGGATCAACTATTGAATTATATAGATCAACTATTTAAATTAATGTAATAAAATAGTTACATTAATTTATTCCTTTTACGAATGAAAGATTTTATGCCAGAAATAAATATTATGTCAGACATAATTTAATTTTTAAAAACATTTGGTGCTACATTATATATATATATATATATATATATATATATATATATATATATATATATATATATATATATATTACATTGTCACGAGAAATAAATTATTACGATTATTACGTAGATAATTTACTAACTTTGAATCCTTATATAGAAATATCGTGGCAAATACGATTTATATGATTATGATTTCATGAACAAAGTTCAGAAAAAAGGTAAAAGGAAATAAATTAATTCACAATTTTTTGCGATTTTCATAATTTTTAAGAAAAAAAGTTTTTAATTTACAAATATCTTAACATTAATTAATCAATTTTAGGTAATTACTCAAAAAATAATTGCTCCATTAACTTTAATATTTTCAGAAAAAAAATCATGAGCTAAAACTTATGAAGCAAAGTAAAATGGCTAAGTTAAATTTTCTAATCTTACTTTAGTTACGATACATTAAATAATTCTAATTCATTAAAAAACTAATGTATGGAATTTATTAATAAATAAATAAGAAAAAAAAATTTTTTTACATTTACTGCTATAATTGAATTTTCGAGAACGTTAACAAATTTATTTTACGAAAAAGTAAGAAAATAAATTGTAAAATAATTGGTTTAACTTTACTATAAAACATTTAGCCAGTAAATACCAAATTATTTATTTTGTTACAAAATTACTGTTAAAAAGGATATTATATAAAACTCTTTCCTTCAATAACTCTTAAGGTATAACTGAAAATTTTTTTTCTGATTCTTTGGGGATGATATTTCAAACAAAAATATTATTCAACACTTAATAAATGAATTATCGATGGGGTATAGTTTCTTTAGGGTGTTTATCAAAAAATAATTATTATATATACTAAATATTTTTAATGAAATTTCTTTATGGATATTATTTTTTCGGGTAATACGAGCAACTATTAAAACTGAAGATACTTAGTTATACAAGAGACTTTAAATGGAATAAAGATGACGCATAAGAATATTAAATGTATATGATTATATATTCATAAAAATGTAGTGTATATAAAGAACATGGGTACTTACGTATTATTACCTCGATAATATCTGCGATAAAATTGTATATCGTTATTGATGCGATTTAGCACTAAATGAACTAAAATTAAAGATTTCATCTATTTTTTACAATTAAGATATAAGATACTGTTCTGATTTTCCTTCACATTTTGACAAAAAAATAATAAAATTTGCTAAGTTCAAGATATTTCTCAGAAAACGTCGTCGGGATAATACGTAAGTATCACATATATATAATGAGACTAATAATTATCGGTTTGCAAAAATATTTGAATTTATTAGTTTTTAGAAAAAATTCAAATATGTCTTATATTTTGAGATAATATAATGGTATAGAAAGCATTATTTTATAATTGCAAAGTACGCAAATAAAGTTTCATAAAGTGAATAACATTTATTGTTCGAAGCTCATAAATATTTTTGTTAATCTTAGTGAAAAGTTATGTCATTTCTTAGCAAAACAATAAAGTGTGAAATTTTTCACAGATTGAATTATCAATCTGATATCTGCCAATTCCTAAACACAATAAACATTTCAGTAGTTATAAAGTATTATATCACTTCACCATTAATAATAATACAGTTATTACACTTAAATATGCACATTAGTTATTTATTTGCAAATGCAATTTTATTGCATTCTATTCAAATAATTTTAATCACAATAAGGTATTGTAAAACAAATTGAAAATAGTTTTCAACATTCAAGTGTTATGGGAAAATTCATTAATTCAGATTTTTATTAATAACCGTATATAATGCGTGTATTTCGTACAAAATCTGCATGAAAGAGTTATGTAAAATATTATTTTAATTTTTCATAATTATCTTTTGAATTTTATAATTCAATTATTTTTTAATTATTCTTGTATTGAATATTTCTTTTATTTGCCAATGAATTAATAGTTTCTTCAACAAAAGCTGTAACCAATCAGTTATAATTTAATTAATAAGCGGAGATTTTATCTATCGAAATTTATTTTAGCCCTAATATTACTAATTCTTTTCATGAACATATTTAGTGAAAATTAAGAAAGGCAAAAACAATATATATATAGAATAATAATTTTATTTGCATAATAAGGAGTAATATTTAAAAATAGAAAAGGCACATATGAAAAATATATACAAATGAAATATATTTGATTTTTTTACAAAATCTCTCTCTAAATAGGTTAATTCAAAATGCTTTCAAATTGAGAGATAAAATATGTATTTTCACAATAAATCTAACAAATATATAATCAATATAACTAGAAAACAGTTAAGAATGTCATTATAACAAAAACTGTAACAGTTGACTTTATAGATAAATCTTCAATGCATATATAATATATATATAAAACTAAATTTCTTTATAAACAATTTTATATAAAATATTGCATTTATATTCATTTAATACTAAAATTTTCGTATATACATATTTCCAAATTTGTCACAATTTTGGGCAGTAAATATATTCATATATCTTTCAGGGAATTCTGTACTTTTTTGAAAGAAGAATCCCGCAAAAAGTTTATTTACATCTGTTTCGATAAATTGTACTCTAAAGTATATTTATAACTATAAAACTAAAAATATTTAACAGAAATATAAAATTTATAAAAAAAACTTTTGATTTATGAACACTTGATATGTAAAAATACAAATGAAAGAGCTTGCGTATAAAAAATTGTACATTATCCAACATTAAAACTTTCGATTTTAAGTTATTGTCAAAATATGCAAATAAGCACTTCTAAAATGATGTGGGTTATTATGTTTAAAATCAAAAAATTTGAAATAAAAAATCTTTACTTAGAATATAGAAATTTGTTGTTCCATCAAAGTATAAATATAAATCTATTCTCTTATTATATCACACGTTTTAAAAATGTAAAACTAATTTTGATTTAATCATAAGAAATTATTTAGTATTTAGATTTTAAACATTAAACTCTCATTGAAATTTTAGAAGTATTTTGCAATTTTTAAATACAAAAGCATTGATATGTATCTGCTAAAATATACATTTTGAATTATTATAAGTAAGAAGGGCATCATTTTATGATAAAAGCATTTCGAATTATTTTACAAAACAACATTTTATAAAATTCAATTATTTAAAAACATAAGACAAAAATGACATGCATTTTTCCAATAAAGCTTTATAATATTAAACTTTATTTTTAAATTTGCAATTAATAAATTCTTAAAATATTTACATGAGTGTGTAAGTGAACACATGATCCACATACAGATTACACGCACCAATAACAATGACCATTTTGTTTCACGGCTATCATTACTTAACCATACGCTTAATAATACTTTTACAAATATATATATATGTATATCGATATATTTATATAAATCTCTTTTTTTCAAGAGGAAATATTTTACACCATATTCTACTGACACAAATACGATACAAAAAAAAAAAGCAGAAAAGAGTGATAATAAATTCATGAAATATAAAATCAACTACAAATGAGCAAAATTAAAATAAAAAAGGGTTAAATATTTCCCAACATTAAGTTAGAGAATTTATAATTATTCATTAGGTATTTCGTATCAATTTTGATGAAAAATAAATTATAAAACAAATTCATAAAGCAATAAATAGGGAGAAAAATAAAACTGTTTCATCATTCCTCAGTAAATCAAAATATAATAAAAACCAAACTGAATGTGTTGATAGCACTTCATTTGTTTTTATATATTCCAATAAATATATTTTATATTAATAAAAAAGGGGTTAGTAAATTTTTTTAAAAAATATTGAGAAGTGAAAGATGTTAAAGGGCTAGAAACGGTAATTTAATTATTCTTCAATCATTGGAATGTGGAATAAATTGTGAATATTAATTATGTTTCACATACATCAAAAAATAAAGCATGTGTTGTATTAACCACAACGAGTATAGACTAAAATAATTATACACAAACACAACAAAAACATATATGAGTTATATTCTGTAAAAAAAAAAAAAATAAAGTCCATGGACTGGGCGAAAAATATTTCATAAAGTTGAAATTCGGAAATCACGTGATGTTCTCTTCAACCCAACATTTCCGTTTAAAAGATCGTCCCTCTGTCGCAAAATCGGGCATTTTTTTCATCCGTTTTAATGAAAAGATCAAAATTCACAACACATTAAGGTAAATTGAACTAAAAGTATTTCCTTTATTCATAGGGTGTGCAGCTGTTTCAAGAAAGTTTTCCACCGTATAATTTCTTATGTATGTGTATATAAAGATATAAACATACGCATAATTTCATTTAAAATAAAACATGAGAAGTGAGCAGCTTCAAAAGTTTGATCGAGACGATTAAAAACACACATCTGTACAAGTTTAGGTGTATGCAGACATGAACATGGAGGACTGAAATGACTGTGCACTATGTGTTGTTTAATGGTAACCGGGTCCATGCCTCCAGCCAGTAGCATTCGGTCCAAACTTGTACACCAGCCGTCTTCCGAATACAGGTAAAAGCACTTGGCTCTTGTAATAGTATCTATAATTGAAATATTAATTAAATTGCATATAAATAATAATTAAAATAATAATCAAATAACTCCATTGTTTTTACTAAAAATGTTACTTCGGAAATTATAAGTACAGCTCCATATTTTAATAAATAGATGCACAATAAAGAAATATCAACTAAAATTCAAAGCAGTTTTAAAAATTATTACAGTGAATAGTTGAAAACTAAATTATTGAAAGATTTAATAAACATTTAAAAAAAAATTTGAAATTAGTGAGGCAGTAAAAAATATATATACTTTAATTTTAAATTTTACCATAAAATAAAGCTGTGCTTGAAAATAAAAAAGTAAACAAATTTTTAAAATAAAAACAGGTTGTTTAAAAACTGCGTTTTTGATATAAGATGCTTTAAAATATGCATATGTGATTATAAGAATTCAAAGATACTGTTTAATCCAAAAGGCAATTAACATAATTCAATAGATCTCGCAGCATGTAAAACATGTAAAAATTGCTAAAGGATTATAAAATTCTCCATTTTTATATTTCAGTTTTGCTTAATTCTCCGATAGTGTCAGCGTGGATCACTGTAGTTCCAGTTGATTTCTTTAGTCGAAGTTCATTTCAAATGCGGTTTTCACGAGGTGTAACAAACATCTTGCTGACTAGAATTATCTGTAAGTCATTATTTTATTTCTTAAAGTTTCAAAAGAGACACAATTTAATAAGCCAGTTGAACTTCCTCTCATATTTAATAATAGAGGCTTCCGTGAATTTTTCATTTGTCTCGTGGAAAAAGATTACATAGGACATATGCCCGGTCAACAACGGCATGTTTTGGGCTCACCAAGCCTTTGTAGTAATATTTGGAACATAAAACCCCGGGTTTGATCCCAAACCCTATTGAATAACGGAAGATGGATGTTGTGCTTCTTCCTTCTGCACGCACGTCCACCGGGTTGTTGTTGTTGGTTGGGTTTTGTGGCGCAAGGTCCAAATAGGACAAGCTGCGCCGCACGTCCGCCGGGATGGGTGCTTGGGAATTTTCAGGGTTTTCTCCTCAGCGGCACAACAATACGGCCCCATTAAGTATGAAAAATCCTTCTGAAAAGCAATTTACGGTGCAGATGCTGAAATGGGTAACAATAGCTTTTCGCTGTTAGGCTGTCAATTAGGCGGTGTCAAAACATTTGTAAGCATTTTTTTTTCGTAGTATATATCAATTTGAGGTTTATTAAGTTTTCAACTGTCAATTTACTTTTGGATCAATCCATACTTTATGAAAAATATTAGTATTGTAAAATCTAATCCTCAGTACAACAGCTTATGAGAGAAAAGGCAACTATAATTTTAATGTACTGCTATATGATGCATATATATAATCCTTGGGGGACAAAATATTTCTCAAAAATTAATGATAAAATAGTTGAGCTGTGAAGCATGAATCTTTATCAGTTTATTTGATTACGAAATATGTGAAAAACTGAAAATTAAAGGATTTACATTAAGTGATACTTAAATTTCAATATTATTTTTATAAAAAAAGAAAATATTAAGTTCTAATATTAAGAAAAATGTGTTAATTGCATCTGTAACCTTTATTGCATGCATACATGCACTCATTAAAATTCTGTGAAAGAGATAATTCTTGAGCCAATTTCTTATGCAAATGACATACTCAATAGTTGAATGTTTTATCGCTACATCCTATATTATTATTGATGCGATCGTCTCTAACTCGCAGAACAACATTATTTGAATAGAATAGAAGCTTAAATGTACAAATCGCAAAAAAAAAAAATGTGTTTAAATGTAGAATAATAGAAATCACACATGCCATATTTCTCGTTTCGTTAGGTGCAGGAAGTTTGTGTCTTTTTCATAGCGTTAATTAAAGCTATTAATAAAAGAAAACATCCTTTGGAGATGAAAATGTAAGCATGATATTTAAGAAAGGTTAATAAAATAACTCTTAGAAGCTTTATAACATTTTGGGCTTGAAATTAGGTATTTATATAATTATGGACATAGGTATAACTAGCATTTTCTAAGGTAGAAACTAATTTTCCTATTGTACAATAATTTTTTCATAATGATAGAAAAATTACTAGAAATAATATTGAGGTGTAAATAATTCAATTTTCATATCTATATTTTAAAGAATGTTGTAAGATAATATGTTGCCTTTTCTACTTGCTCTTAAATGTTTTAAAAGATTTTCAAAAAAATGAAAATGAATCTAACACATATCAAATTGCAAGAAATAAGGCCAATGTGATTCTATCAATTTAGCAATTTGCATTTAGTTACAAAATTTAATTTATTTAGAAGAAAAGTAATTGAAGAATGGCCAAAGTTAAATTCACAAAAGAATATCGAGATTCAGCTGAAGGAGTTTTTATTTCATGAAACTGATAACTGTTATGTTATTAAAAAGAAAATATTGAGGCGTTATAAAATTTTGAAATAATATATCAATTACATAAATATCATATTTTTTCAAAGTGTAAATATGAAAATTCTTAAAATATCTGCGATATCAGCACCTTAGACAAGCACTTTAATTAAATTGTATTCGATAAAGATTGTGTTCTAAATAGATTGTATTCTCTATTCAGATATAAAATAAATTGTGATTCCTATGCTTATGTCATTTTAAACATTTCTTCTACACATGGGATTGACCAATTTATCATCACAAGCTACTCAAAACGCACGAACTGTTGTGATTCAGTGTTTTTTATTCAAGCAAAAATGAATGAAAATTTCAAAACTTATGTTCTTGTATTACAAGGTAAAGATATTAATTTTTCTGCTTATGAAATGGCATGATTTATTGTCGCAAAGTATTAAAGCACGCAATGTCGCTGATTCAATCAGTGCTTACATTTAAGCACTTAAGAAAATAAATGAAAGTTTCAAATCACGTGGTCTTATAAATAAATGATGCAACAAATTTAACAACTTAATATGGAAATATGATTAGTTCTTCAGTGATAAGGAAACTACGTATGACACTAGGACATGTAAAATAATCAATATTTATATTTAACTTTCTAATATTTTTTTCGCGAAGATAAAATAATGCATGCTATTCTTAAATAGAAATCCTCTAATATAATTTGGAAGTGTGTAAGAAAAAATATATATACAGTAAAATATACGTAAAAATATAAGAAAATCTAGTAAATTTAAATCTGCTTTAAAAAGAAATAATTAACTGAAAATGTTTATGAAAATCCTAGTTACTCTAATAAACATTTTCAAGTTAATCACTGCTCAAAACTTTCTTTAAATCTATCATACGCATTTACTATTCACTATTTCTAAATGCAAAACAGTAACAAACAATAAAAATCTTATAATTTGATTTTTCATTTAGTTTGAATGAGTTTTTCACTGAATGTGATTTAGAGAGAATATAAAACTAGTTTAAGTAAATACGATTAACTTAGAACGTTTGCGAGCAAAATGTTAGCCATTTCGGGAAAGATTTTTAAGTAAATGATTGTCATTTGAAAATTAACAAATATATTTACATATATTATATTATAAAAATAAAATTCACGGCGTAATTCAAAGGTAAAATAAATTCATATTCGAAAAATCGTTGATCTTTTAAAAAAATTAAATCCCAAGTTTATATTTTGCTACAATTTATATTTATAGCTATAGTTGAATATTTAGTAATAATATATTTAATGCTTTAACCAGGTGCATTATAGTAAAGCTGCTTAAGAATTTAAATATTTTCCTATTTTTTTTAGAATTTTCATTTTTAAAATGTACATGCAAAGCAGAACAAAATTGGTTTTGGGAAATAATTTTCAAAATCTAAAAATTATTTGTTTAAGAAATGATAAAAAGATTTTCTTCAGAATTATAAACATTAAAATGATTTAAAAAACATTTAAATTATATTACATTAGAGAGTTTATTATTATATATTATTGAATTTATTATTATTACTTCATTGTAAATTAATATCTTACTAAAAAATTAATACACTTAAATTAAAAAATAAAATTTCAAATGTGAAAGTAAAAATCTTCAATGTGTATTACTAGTTGCATATATGCACACCATCTATTATATAAATATTTTGAATAATTTATAATTTTTACTACTTTAAAGTATAATAGTTTTTAAGCAAATAAAATTTCCTCTAATAATCTCTAAATGTTTAAATATGCATTTAAAAAAATTGAAAATGAATATTTCGCACGCATGCAAAGTAACGAGAAATATAGAACTAGGCGAATACTCTCTACTATTTATAATACATCAATAAACGTGAAAATAACGTTATGTACACTTACTGTGTGAAGTAATTCTATTTTTAGCATACAAAATACTAATATTTAGAAGTTATTTTAACTTATGATAAGCAGATGTAGTCAGAGGCGTAAATTAAAATTAAATATTTTATTTTAATTAATTGCATTACATTTCTATTTCCGAGAATACTTACTAAATTAAACATTACAATATAAAACTGACATGCATAATCTCATGATATTTAATATCTACAAAGTATCCTCTAGTAGGGCGAAATTTTATAATTATGCAGTACAGATTTAATTCTATGAAAATTAAACAAGTAGAATTCCACAACCTAACCTATTGTTTTTCCCACATAGCTTCTCATAGTTTTCTCTTCTTAACTAGGAATTTTTTTTCCCATTTGATAAATACTATAACCCAGTCATTGCTAAACCAGTATGATCAAAATAACTACAATATTTGAATTTCTCGTAATATTCGATGATTAATAAATTCTGAAGCTTATTTGATTTGTTTCAATTTTTTTATATACAAATTGTGTTATTGTTCAGATACATGCTCTATTTCATAGGAACAGATTTACCAGAAAACCCCTTGTGTGCTGCATAAAGTTACAATTAGTGACGACAAGACTAGATTATTCATTAAAATTACTACAAAATTTTAATAAGTCATTTCTAAAAAAATCAGAAGCATCCTTGTTCTGATGAATGTGGATGGGGAGAAATAGATTTGTTTTATTATTTTCAATTTCAATAACTGGGGGTAGAAGTTTGTTAGACAAAAATGTGCTAATGTTATTTATATAAAATATGAGTTGAAATAACCAGAATTCATCATTATATCTTCGAAGTACTGGACGCATATATATATAAACACTTTCAAGATAAAATATACTTTTTTTGTTCATTAATTCCATTTAAACTTCAACGTTTTTTTTTATCATGTACTATTTTATATGAAACAACTGATCGTGACATATTAGAATAAATGTAAGTACATATTGATTGCATGACATGCTATTGATATCTTAGTATATGTACAATGCAGTCCCATAACCTTTAGTAAGTAACTGCATAGTTACTTTCAATGATAGGATATTGTTCTATACAAGGAAACAAAATCCCAAGGTCTTATCATAAAAAGAGAAGATTATCTATTAATTACTAAATTTTCTCTAGTGAATTGCCGACATTATTGAATTGCTGAAAAAAGAGCTAAGGCTCCATTTAATCTGGAAGATCGCCTCTGATTTTAGGAATTTTATTTTTTAATTCAAAATTATATTCAAATTTGTTTTCTGAAAATTTTAGTTGAGTAAGATTAGTATAAAAATGATTTTATAAAATATTAAAATCCGAAATTTAACAATTAATTTTTCTATTATGTATCCTTTTACAACAACTATTTTTTTTTGCACTCGTTACTGAGAGGGAGGTTAAAGTTGTGCAAGAAACATTAAATGTGAGTGCTGAAATAGATTACAGGATTTACAGGCTTCCTAGGCGAATATTAATAGAAAAATTAGTTAACCGTATAATGTAAAAACATAGAAAAACCCATAAGAGAAAATAAAATAATATACATGCATGCAAGTATACCAAAAACCATTTTGTTAATAAGAACCTTAATTTTGTTAAGATATTAAGAGTTAAAGAAAAAGAGAAGAAAGTTCCAATCACCAAAACAAAGCTCTCCAAAATGAAATTGAGTGCTATGTGTTCAGGATCATTTCCTGATCCAACCACTTGCATTTGGCCCGAATTTGTAGATGAGTTTTTTTGGTAGACCTTCTGCCTTGGGGACAGGAGAAAGAATTCCACTGCTATAATAAGTTCTATGGAAAGTCATACATTAGAACGGAAAATAATATTTAAGTGATAATAAACATAAATTTAAATAACTAAAAAAATTTTACTCATAAATTATTGATAATTAAAGCAATATAATTATTTACAAAAGTTTAGCGTGCTTTTGAATTTTTTTGTGCAGAATTAAAAAGAACGATGCTAAAAATCTATTTCTGTTAATTATATTTTTCATAAGATATTTATATATAATTTATTATTAATATTAATAATTATTAAAAAAAGCTACAATGCAGTTATATCAGCATTAATGAAACATCTTAAATTTAATGTTTGAAGTATAAATTATAAATAGATAAAAATAATACCATAAAGAAAAATTTAAATATAAGTAAAATTTGATGGATGTGAATACATTCACAAAGCAATCTTTTTTAAATATATTTTTCTCAAAAAATTCTGCACAAAAGTTCAGATTTTTTGATGATTGTAAAAATTGTATGATTACAGTTTTTCTAATAGAAAATCAACTTTTTTTATACTCACTTGATTTATTGTACTCACTAAAGTTACATGCAGACACTAATCCAATTTAAGAAAATTAAAAACCAATCTCAACACTGTCTAATTAAGGATAATTTACGGTTATGTGTAAATTAGCTAATTATAACAAGAACATCTAATGATTGGTTAAAACACACTTTTATTTTGACTATTAGAATAAAAAAAATTAGTGATATCGACTCTTTTCATATTTAAATCTGAATTTTAATGCACAAACTTTAAAAAAATGCTAAAAATAATCTTATTTTCATAAAGATTTTAATTTGAGTTTAGAGCATGCTTTTTGAAAAGTATATTTCAAATACTAAATTCATAAGTAAATCTTAGTGTATTTTTATTGCTACATATAGGAGAATAGCAACGCAAGAGCTAATACAAAATTTCGCTCCTTTGTAAGGAAAAGCATATTTATATTAAGTGTTCCTTGTCTCTAAAGTAACCACTAAAGAAAAGTGTCTTACCTCATGGCTCGGCTTAGTTTCTCGTAGGTCATCCTCGGGTTCTGCTTCCGGTCCCCCCACATCTTCGCCACCCGGTCTGATTGCACAAACTTGAAAATACCATCTTCTGGACGCTCCCAGCGAATCAAGCTTGGATTTGTCGCCGGATCCAGCAATAAGTCACGGATGAATTCCCACAATTTTCCGTTTCCTTTACCTGCAAGCAGAATGCAAAGATGACACACAACCATTCCTCTCATGTGGGTAAACAATGGGGTTCATCTTAGCGCCAATCAGGAGATTTTGGCGGGAAACTTTTATAGGGCGGAGAATTGGGCGAGTCGAACAACTAACTACAGGGTTTGGTGGTATTAATCATTCCTTTCCCACCGTTACCAATGCAATTATTTGAATTTACAAGCAGAATATTTTTGCAGCGTTTTTAGGACTTTCAAAGAACTTTTAACATGAAATTTACACATTATTTTATCATATTTTTATAATTAAATTACGTTTTATATACGTCGAGTATAATTACGTATAGTATGGTTTATATGCGTATAATATAATTAAATACGTTTTATATACGTATAGTTCGTCATTGCAAAATTGCCGTTTATATCCAAAAGCACATTGTTAAAGTTTCTATAAAGTGAATATTCATTCACAATTAATTCCTAAACATGGGAAATTTTTTTTTTAATATATACGTTTAATAAGTATATGATAGGTATTAAAATAATATTTAAGCATAAAATAAGACAGAAAAATTAATGTAAAATTTAATAAGTTCATTTTGTTTAAATAAAACTAATATCAAATGATAGCGTTGATACCTTATGCACTTTATAACGTTTTAAGAGCACGATTTTGGCATTCAGAAGTTTTAGTAGTTTTATTAAAAGATAATAACTTTAAAAATTAGAATGTTTTTATTTAATTTTATTTTGATGTGATATATTCTAGAACAAAATATTTCAATCTTTTTTAGATGAGAATATATGACACTTTCGCATTTCTCAAGAAAAGTACAATATGCAAAAAATAAATAACTGAACTAAAAACTAAAAAAAAATATTCTTCTATGCATATAATAATGAATCACAAATAAGTATCAAATAGTGTAAAAATTTCTTAATAAATTTGATTTCAATAGAAGTTTTATCAAATTAGAATTAATTTTTAATACGGCTGTTTTTAAATAAAAGCCAGTTTTAAACTTCATTAAAAAAACACGATTAAACTGAATAGCAAGATGTCTTGCGTCAGCATATTTTGAATCATGAGGTTATCACCGTGAAACAGAGCTGTTCACTGACAATGATTTACTAGACTTGCATGCTTGACCGTGCACTTGAAAAATAGAAGTTGCTTTGATTTTTAATGTAAATAAAAGAGATAATTTGAATTTCGACTGATAAACAAAACATTTATACAAATATCTTATATATACACAGATATAGTTGATTATAAAGGATTATACAGATTTTATATTTAAATATTATATTTTTAATATAATATTGCATTGCCAAGGAAAATTTAAATGAATTTTACAATTAATTTCTAAGTAAATATTATATTAAATATTTATGTTTTGATTACATTGAGTGTTTTACAATCTTATCTTTATAATTCCTCAGGAACAAAATGAATTCAGAAAAAATAAAATATTCAATCCCATTAAATGAAGTAAAAATACATTAAAAATCGCTATACACATAATTGTTTTTAAATAACTAAAATATTTCATATTTTTCCGGCGAAACAATGACTGCATTACCATAAATTAAAATATCTTTTACGTAAAATACGCTAAAATTGTAATTTGAGAGAGAAACAACATATGTGACTAGTATTCAGTAAAAGATAATAAGAGTTTATATTTTAAGTTAATACAAGTTCGTTGATTGTGATTCTAAGATATCATATATGTTAATTGACCCTTCACACTTCAATCTGGACTAAATGTTGTTTTTTTAATATTTTTACCCATATTTGACATGAGAATCGAACTCGCGACTGTCGTTTTGAAAACTAGAGCGTAATGCATGATGCACTTGTGGTATGAATTTGAAATATTATGTTGGTTGACCAAAAAGCAGTTAAGTACATATAAGAATTTTATATAAAGCTTTTGCATACAAACGTTTTACAGAAACTGTTGAAGAGATTCCAGACGGCATTTTCATAAGAGAAAAGAAAAGTCTCAGATTTTGTTGAGACATATTACGTACTATTAGCCTCAATTGCAAACTAATTTTTTTATATTTAATTTAATTTGCTTTGTTAACATAATCCGATTCTCAATTTAAAACTATAATTATCAAGCTTCTTATCTTCGTTTTCCTATCATTTTAGTAAGAAAGTTACATTTTCTATATTTGCATCCTTAATTTTGGACACCTGTTTAAATTTATCACAATTTGAAGAATGAAAATCGTAGCCCAAATACTAAAAATATTCAGTTATTGAAGCATATAAATAGTTATTTTAGGCAACATAAATTACTTGATTAGTAAAATTAAACCGTGCGAACAGAAAAATTAATTAAGCATTGTAAAAATTTGAGTTTAGAAGAATTAAATTCAAATATATCAAAAATTTGAATTTGTTAAATTAATACTATTACAGCGTTCATTTTAAAAATATTAGCTGCAGAGCAGAGCGATGGAACAGTCACTATACCACGTGAAGCAATAATTACATCATTTCTAATTATTATGAAATGGATAATGAACAATAAGATGTTTCACAGTTGGTAAGTCTTGATGGATTCCTTATGAGCTTAACAAAGGAATATGATGTTAGGAAGGTCACAGTAGCTTGTTCTTAAAAAAAGAAAACGACGCGATGAAAATAAATTTAAAATATTTTTCAAGTATAATGTATGAATTTATAAATTGATAGTTAAGATAAATTATCTATAGCCGTCAAATTTCAAAAATAAAGTTAATAATAAAAAAAAATTAGGGAAAAAAGTTTGAACAAAAATTATTTTGAGAAGAAATATTTTTAAAAGTTAAGATAAACCATTAGGCAACTTCTTCGTACTTCATTTAATAGATTTCAATAAGTGAGGATAGATAAAGCGAAAAAATAAAATGATAGATTAAGAAATCATCTAAACATCACGTGTTAACTTTTAATAAAGTTTACACAACTGTATGGATGCACTTATATAATTATCATTATTAGCATAAATTAATGAAGTTTTTGAAATAAAATTTTACACATAAAATTCAATATGAATAAAATTAAGGAGTTTAAAAACACGATAAATCGTGAAATCTATATGTAATTAATATTCGTTGGAATACTGAAACTCTGACAAAAAGCACACTTAGTTGGGATTTTTAAAATTAGCATATTAAGTATTAATTAAGATATGCAGAATTTCATTAAGTTAGCTAGTTAAATAAGTTTAGCAAAGTAAAATAATTGAGGTCGACAAGATACCTTGCCGACTTCTGGAAGATCTGGCTTCCGTTTTAGGTGGCCTACCTCTTCTGCCTGGTTTCTTTCCATCTAAGATATCTGAAATGACATAAAAATTGATATTTTAGGATTCAATATTAATTATATTCTGTTTATATGCAATTAGAAATTGGAGTTGAAAACTTTGCTAGGAATTTAGCGTTTGATGCGGAAAATTCGCTAAGTCCAGAAAAGCTGGGAGATCTAATACCTTTAGCGCAAGCGCAGAATTATTTATTGATAGCAGTTCTTAATGATTCTATAAAGCAAATAAATAATTAAGCCATACCTGAACACAATGATGTCGTTATGAAAGCGGGATTGATTGTGGATTTTTCATTCGCTGTGCTCATACTACTGCTCGTACTTTCTCTGTCTTCCCTATCAGAATCTAAAAGAAAAACAAATTTTTTAGATTATAAAACATATTTTGCTTTCAGCGACATTCTTTTTAAATATCAAAAGATGAATTTAAGTCATAACTACATTTACATTAGCTTTCATAACACAATATTTCGCAGATAATTATTTGATTTTTTCGCAAATATAATATTAACGATTTTCTTTAATCAAAAATTAATAGATATTCAAAATAATTTGGAATATATTTAAGCATTCAAATGTTTATAAATAGATTTCTTTAATGAAGTATGAAAGGAAGAAAATCTGTATTACATTTTAGTAAATTTCACACACATTAAATTTAGATTCAATATTTTAAAGTTGAACTACATTTAAATTAAGTTTAATAAGTTAAAATAATCAAATAATATTTTTCGCTCGAATTTAGTTTACTCTTTTCTAAAATTCGATTTTAGTTCTTTTTAAATTGTAAATTCATATGGTCTAACATATATGCAAAGTGTTTAAAATTAAACGCATTCCATTCTTTATTTGGTATTCAATTATACTTTTATGTAGATATTTGAAAGTAATTAACTTTAGAAGCCAAAAGTGTGTATAGCACTTACCATGACTCGATGAAGGACTGTTGCCCTGCATGTCTGAGCCGGCAACGCATAACAGTTGGTGGAAAGTGTCATTCGACCATGTGTTATGAAACGCTGGAAGACGGTTGTCGGTTCCAAGAGGAGGGGACATCTCCAGCGAGGAAGGACTGAGCGAATCTGAAAACATGAAATAATATACTGAATAAAAGCACAAGTGCCGAACGCCTACAAGCGTTTGATAGCAGGTCTAGAAATAAGTACTGATATAAATTTCTGAGTAAAACCTCAGAGGAGGGAAGCCTTGAGCAAAGTGAAAGCTCAGCTCAAGTGTGAGTTTATTCAAAAAAACTGATAATTTCTTATCTTGACGCTTACGCCTGTTATTTTTTTTAAAATGGGTAAAACCCATTCTGAGAGATAAGTCTATTTACATTGAGTACCGGCTGCATATCTCAGTTTTAACATTGCGGTTTCACATTCGATTTGAAAGGTGTTTAAAAAGGATTCGGTTCGGTTCTGTATCAATAGTTTACTTCATAATAAGATGAAAATAAATGATAAGAGCTTGGGGTTCTGAAAACTATGCACAAATCATTTGATGTAAATGATATTGTAAAAACCTTTAAGAGCAACATACTGCTTGTTATTTTTAACAAATAATAAACGTGTCAGTATTCTAATCACCTATAACATGTTATTTGAAAACAGCAAAAATACCGTTAGTCGTTCTATTATAATAAACAATGTATCACCTTTTGGTCTAATATTTATGTCCATTGTTTAATTTATTTAGCGATGCATAACTATTTGTGGATATACAGTATAGATTGTCAGGTTCCAACGGTTCACGAAACTGGCTGTAACAGTTAAAAAGCAATTCACAAATCTATAATAAAAATTGAATATTGCATTCCATATTGAATATTGCATCAGCACAGATTCGAATTTGAAAAAAATGAAAATAAATTTGCAACTGGTTAACCATGAGAACCGGAACTAACAACTTCCATAAATATTATAGTTATATTGTTTTAAGAAAATTAAATACATATTCTCATTAATTTTCAGTTATATTTATGAGCGGAGTTTTATGTATACAAGTACTACTAACCATCTATATTAAAAATTCAACAAACTTAAAATTTAATAGTTTGGAAAATATAAATTATAAAAATTAAATGTAATAATTATTATTTCAGATAATTTTTATAATTTATATAAATATAAAGTTATTCCTTGCGAAAATTAACTATTATTTTATTATCTTTATCTATTCATAGTTCCAAGAATTCTCAATAAGTGTAGTTCACACAATTTTCCATCATACAATGTTTTGAAATTTTATAGCTTACATAAAAACTTTTATTATGAAATCAAAACGTTTATTTTAATATTATTTATTCAATAAATTATCAACTTTTTATTTTTTTTTTTCTCCTAGACTTGTGCTTTCGTAAATGAAAAGACTCATAAAATATTGAAATTACTCGAAAATATTAAAAATGAGCGTGAATATGATAGTTTAAAACAATTCTAAGTTTGTGATTTAAAGTGAAGTTAACAAAAGTTTTCAAAAATAGCGCGCGAGGAGTGTATAAAGGATAAGCTTCCATGAAATTCTCATTAAATTATATCGACACAAGTAGGTCATATACACATTTAAAAAAGCCATAAGAAATAATTGCAATATAATACTTCAATAAAATCATGTTTTTGTAAATTAAAGTTACTATATTAAACTAACAAAATAATTGTTCAGGTATTTATGTCAGATATACGATACATTTTTATTCCAATTTGAGGAAATTTTTAATGTTATTACAGTTACTTTATTTCGATGTTATTGCAGGTGGCGGGTGCGATTTTAAAAATAACAGAAGTGTTTGCAATCATTAATATAATCCTATATTTCTTTTATACAACGTTATTTCAGAAATATATGTTAACAAATTGTATTCAATATACAAAAATAATACATGTTACTGTATTTCATCAAATTAAGAATAGTTAAATGTTACAAAATGTTACATCTAGTATATTTATTTTCTACCCATATATCTTACTGCAATTATTTCCTAAGTATATATTTCAGAATTTTTATTGCAAGCATTGTTCTAGTGCTTAGTATTACTCAATTTTAGTATTTAATATAATAGTTTACTTTAATAGAGTAGCAAATGTTTCTGCAATAAAACGAGGTGGTAAATGATTTAGAACTATAGAGCAAATTTTGCTCTAAAATTATCTTTTTTATGTTTAAAACATGAAGTTCAATTTAAAAACATTCGGATATATGCAATATAATTAATCATTGAGAGATTATAAATCTTGTCTTTTAAAACGTTAACAACTGTGATCATAAAAGAGATACCGAAATTAGGAAAAAAGTTACATGCTAAAACGCGAGGCGGGTTATTTAAGAGCAATTGGGGATAAAATTTGAAATTAAGCGGGTCATGTAACGCATAATTTCAAAAATATAACTATTCACTTACAATGATGACTTTGAATTTCATGTTGCAGACTTTGATAAAGAAGGCGTCCATATTGCTGATCTAAAGTGTAAAAGTCTGTTTCTGATAAAGAGCAAAGAGTTTGCCCATTCATTCGATTGAGCTCAGGCATGAAATTTAGTTCCAATAGATCGACGCCAGTTTGCCTGGACCAATTGATGAGCCATTCTAGGACTTCGCCTTCTGTCCATTGTTGGGGTGGCTTGTTGTACTGCCAAGGACGAGAAGCTTCCCACTGAATATCTAAAAATGAAGACAATCGTTTATTACCCAGTCATACAAAAGAGTAACATGTTAGAAATATTACGGTCAATTCATTTTTACTGTATAACAATTTAAAATATATAGCTAAGAGAAATATTTACCAGAAAAAATTTATTTTCTATTTCAATAATTCTCTAATTTTCATTGTAAAAGAATTTAAAGGACTGAGTTAATATCACTGATTTAAAAATCTACATAAATTAATTACTCGTTATTTGAATAATTTAACTAAACAAGCTGTAAAATCATTTACTGCTGAAAAGCTTAAAAACATCAAAAAATTATTTTTAAATTCTTCACCAAAATTTAATATTATTTTCAATTTATCTTCAAGAAGGTTTATTAATAAATTTTCTAGTAAAATATAAAATAATTGGAGAATTATAATAAGAGTATGTATCATTATTGTTGCGTATTTTTGCGCACAAAATTTACAGTCCTACATTTTATTAAAATCTCAACTGATGATATTTATGTATTATGATTTATTTTTCACAATCATAACTGACTTACCATCATTTGGACTATTTGGAAATAAATATTCTATCACTGAAGAATTGGTGTACTGATTATTGGAAGACTGAGTGAGATTAGGCGGCATCAGGTTGATATATTCCAGGCTGTCTTTCTTCGCAATATCATTATCATAAAAAGGAACATCTGCTCCAACAAACTATATAGAGAAGAAACTTGTGTTACAAAATATATATTAACAAAAACCTCACTTTAATTTTGAATTTATAATAATAATAATAATGAATTCATTTAAAAGAAAAATCTGAATATTAATAAATATCAAAACATGATTAATTATAAAAGAACACTTAAAATATAAAATAATATTGAGCAAAAATAATTTAAATTTATCAATGGCAAAACATTATTGACGCCGAGGACTGATCACATTTTGTAAAATTTTATAAAAGTTAACTTTATATATTTACAGAATTTTACAGTTATTTAT
>JAPDSC010054499.1:0-30213 GCA_026290005.1 Latrodectus geometricus
ATGTCAAACATATGTGTGTTCCCAGCAAAAGGAAAATGCATTTAGTTTACAATTCAAAATCCTTAAAAATTCCTTCTTTATATCATACATTAGACTCATTTATACTTTTTGATTATATTACAAGAAAAATAAATATAAAATAGTGTATGCACTTTAAAATTTATTATCTTTAACCAAAAAATTTAGAAATACAAATCATGTACAGTAAAATAACTAATGAAAATTTTATATTAAATTTAAGCTTAATCAGAAAAAGTAAATTACATTTATTTTATTGTTAACTGAATTAGAAATGGTACTAGGAAGGCAATGGAGAAAAATATAAATCAGTAGTAAGAAACGAAGTATGGAATAGAAATTACAAGCCAATTTTAGAAGCAAAACTATTACTTGGATTTTAGCACACAAATACAATAAAAATGAAAAATACTTACAGTTAATTCCTTTAAAAACTTCTGCACAGGGTCAAAATCCACAATAGGAAACAATTCATTAACTCTATATTCATAGGGCATGTAGGGAGTTAAATAGTCATTTTTTAACACGTCAACGGCGCATATTAATCTTGAAATTTCAGTCCTTTTTAGATGAATTATAACATCAAATGACTGCAAAGGTGGTCTGAATATACTCTGAAAAATATTGTATCATTGTGAAACATATTTATACATATATCTAAGGATGATAACAATTTACGTGTAGTTCTATCTAATATTAAACTAATTAAGAAAAGTCATAATTTAAAACAATGAGTATTAATTGACACACAGATAGAAGTTGCATGGAAATATCTCCAAAAAATGATGGATCAAAACATAATTACAGCCTCAGATGAAAATTTAGTACAGAAGAATGATGAATGTTACTATTTAGCATATTTTAATTATTTAGAAATAAAGCTTGTTAAAGCTTTATAATTCATTTAAAGAAAATTCAGATTTTAAGACTTCAAATGAAATAGTTAGCATTTATTATTTTAGCTTGAAAATTTTTTGAAATTTCACTTTATACTGTTACAATATTCTTTAGAACATAATGTATTAAAAGCATACAATCTTCATTTAGAGAGCAAATATAAATGGAATCAAGAATTTCTTCATTTTTCATTTATATAACATATTTTTGGAATAACATTTTCATTTTATGCAGTGTTTACTGATATCTATCACAACATATGTTACGATTTCAGATTATAATGTTCATAGTGAAGAAAATTGCAATTTAACTTAGTGAGGCATTTCTGTACAATTTTTAATTTTATCAGTTTTTCCACAGGTGTGGTAATTATGGAGAATAAAAAATTTCAAAAATTACATTTAATATAAATTTTCAAACATGAAATTAGTGCAAACATTAAAAAAATGGTATCCAAATAATCTACTGGTAAAATCCAGTATAATATCAAAATCTTTGTTTGAATTTAGAACTATACATAACAAATGCCAAAAATATTATAAACAATTTGTAATAAAATGTATAGTAATTAGAATAATGTAAATTAATTAGCACATGAGGGTTAGGCTAATATCTACAATTTTAAGCAGATTTCAGACATCCAAGCCTGAAGTGAGTTCTGAATATGCAAACAGTTGAACTCAAGGCTAGAATGCAACTATTTGACAGTCAGCTTGGTTTGTAATCTTTTATTTCTATATTTTGGTATAAAAATAAAGAACATGATTCTTTCATGCATTTATTTTTTTAGAAAAAGCAAAACTCAAGAAAAAAAATCATTCACAATAGATCCAATTGTAAATAGTAAAAAAATCACTTGAAAAGAATTATTTATTTGTTGATGATAAAGTAAAAGTATCTTTTTTTTTTTACACCCTTTTTTACACATGTATACAAATTAAAAGAGGATGTATACAAGACTTACTTTTATGTCAATGAATTTGCAATGAAGAAATGAATCATTTAAAGTATTTAAACTTGCTTCAGCTAATATGGTAATTCTTTTTAAAATGAGAGCTTGGGGCATATTTTTTGTCCACATATTGCCTCTCTTATCGAAGGGTGTTACAATGACCATTGGAGGGAGAGTAGATCGTTGAGTAGTAACTGTCAAATTGATTTGCTCCATATCTTCAGCTATAATGAAATAATAATATATAAATAATTCATGAATATTCAAAAACAAAACATTTCAGCTAGAAAATTTCATGACAAATAAAGGATTAATTTTGAGAAGGATCAGATAAATAATCCTGAGGCTTAAGCAGCTAGGAGGCACGTCGACTGGTGGTGGATAGCCGAACATCCTGTAGCGATGACAGGATAATCTCTCATTAACAAATAGGAGGTCGCGAACCAACTCCCGTAACCCCAGGTGTTATGCGACCTGTGGCTTGGGTGAATGGCACTGCGGTTATAGTGTCTTAACGGAGCCTCTAGTGCGACTGGCGAACCTCAAGAGTATTTTGTCTTACCCAGCACCTCAGGCAATACTGGGTGGACCTTTTCTTTTCCTGAGCTTTTCTTTTGAGTTTATGGCTGACAAAGACAAAAACTTAACTCATATTACTGCTTCTGCAGGAAAAAAACCTGAAGTAGGCCATTCTGTTGAAGAAATGGATACTAAGGGAAAACTAACTGGGGGGTAAGAAATGGACCCTTCTTCAAAAGAGGTAGAAATGACCTCTACACCATCAACATCCCAAGAGGGGCAGGAAGCCATTAGTAGCATAACTGCCTCCACAGAGGGAATTAAACTCAAAAAGAGACTTTCCGGAACACAAAGAAAGAAACTCATGAAAGAGAAAAAAAAATCGCTGAGAGCATTTGGGTAGAAAAACCCAAGCAAAAACAACAAGGAGAGAAAAGATCATGTCCAAGGATGGTACAAGACACTGCCCCTAAGACTGCCAAAAAAAAGACCTGAAGGTACTACATATAAGGAGACTTTGATGGCGGTCAAAATGGCGGTGATCCTTGAGGGACATCCTTCAAAGCGATTATCAGATGAACAGGCTTCAGACCTGGAGTTGTTGATAACCAACAAAATCACAAGAAATGATAAGTGCTTCATCCCCATCTTTCTTTCTTGCAGACTAGATAATGGGGCACTTATTATCAATTGTTCAGATCTGGAGAGCTCTAAGTGGCTGGAACAGACTGTCAATGAAATAAACCCCTAGCAGGAGCAAACTCTTTTGGTGGGTGAGGCAAGGAAACTTGTCAGAACCACTA
Source organism: Latrodectus geometricus (assembly GCA_026290005.1). Classification (NCBI taxonomy): domain Eukaryota; kingdom Metazoa; phylum Arthropoda; class Arachnida; order Araneae; family Theridiidae; genus Latrodectus; species Latrodectus geometricus. The sequence goes on from JAPDSC010054499.1 coordinate 3,190, forward strand.
AAATCATTGCTAAACTGCCAAAAGTCAGCAGCAAACTGTAGCCCAAAGAGCTCTTGAGGAAGATCGAAACGCAAAATGGTGGGCTTACCTCTACCGACTGGAATATACTCCATCGGAAGAATGAACCATCAGGACAGACCATCGTCCTTAGCGTGCCTGAAATGGATGCGGCTATACTTGGGAGAAGGGGATATAAATTTTATATTGGACTTCACCAAGTTCAAGCCAAAGTCTTTGACAAACCTTCAAAAATTGATGGGGGTGAAGGTTCTTCAAGCCAACATCCACCACAGTAGAAGTGGCACCACAAACCTCGTTAAGAATTTTCTTGGTGAGGATTTTCACCTGGCCCTGATTCAAGAACTCTGGCTTGTCAGGGGTAGAGTCAGTGGCCTTAAAGGAAAAAAAGGTAAGCCCATTTATAATCTTAACAGTGAAGCTAGAGCCTGCATCCTTATAGATAAAGATATTGAGGTTTTACCTCTAACCGAGTTTATTCATAAGGACCTAACAGCAGTGAAAGTCAGACTAGCTAGCTTAGCACTGTGCTAACTAGAATATACAGAGCTAGCTTAGCACTGGGATGTATTCCAAAGCTATGGCAAAAGACTAGGATTGTTTTCATTCCTAAACCTGGAAAAAAATATGACCAGGCTAAGTCTTTTAGGCCAATAAGCTTATCTTTATTCTTTCTCAAAATTATGGAGAAAATCATTGATGACTACCTAGGTAGCATCAGAGACTACCTAGGTAGTAATAGTCCCTTGCATAATCTACAGTTTGCCTATCAACCTGGCAAATCTACAGAGACAGCGATACAGAAGCTCGTATCTAAGATTGAAGACACCCTGGAGAGAAAGGAAATTGCCTTAGCCACTTTCCTAGATATCCAAGGTGCATTTGATAATACCTCCCATCTATCCATCCTTAATGCCTTAAGGGATACAGGGATTGACCATGCAATTTGTTCATGGACTAGAACCCTGCTTCGGATAGAGCTATACAAATGAAAATCTTTAATGAGACATTTGAAAAGAAGACAACCAGAGGTTGTCCACAAGGAGGTGTATTATCACCATTACTTTGGAATCTGGTTGTAAATAGCCTAAATTTTTTACACCTGTGCATATACATCATTATATAAAAGAAAAAGATTTCAATTGTAAGGGGAAAAGAAAAAATTAATAATAGCATATGCTTCCTTACCTACTGGCCAAATCTAGTTATGTTTCATTAATTTTTGTAGTATATGTGAATTTTTTTTTAATTTATTGATTTTTAGTTCTTTTTTTTAAAAACCTAAATTTTCTCTATTTGGTAAAAAATATCAAATTAGATATTTTGCTTTTTATGTACAACATTATTAAACTCCTTTCTAAACATTTCAATTTATATGTAAAAAGCACAGGTTACAGGTTTTCTAATATGTAATGATGCAAATAAGTCTAAGTAATATGTAATGATGCAAATCAATCACAATAAAATAGTTTTACAGCTGTGATATTCAAAGATTTGTTCTGCAATGCATGTTAATGCTTTAGATTTAATACAATTATTAAAAAAAAATGGAACAAACCAAAATCTTAGTTGTTTCAATCATAAATATAATTTGTTAGAGTTAGAAAAATTTTTTTATATAATTATATATTTTATATAACTACATAATTATGATACACTATAATTTGTTAGAATTATAAAAACTAGATTTGGCAGGTAGGTAACTGGAATACTACTTTAGAGGTCAATTTGTTGGAAGTAAAATAGTATGTAATTATTTTTACAACTAATAAGACATTAATTGAAAACGAAACTATATAATCTGGTCAAGTTTTGTTTGCATATCCTAATTTCTAAATAGAAATGTTAAGGAAATATAGTAACTAAAGAAGATATTTATATATTTGTAACTTCTATTACTAATTTCAAATATACCTCTAATTCATCTCAAGAGAATTGTGTTAATATGTGCTACTACAATAAGATTAATAATTTAATTATAAAATTTACCTTTGAATTCATTGTTGAAATTGACAATTAAGGGTGATACAATCCAGTTGTGAGTAATCAATAAAGACAGGAATCTGATAAATGCAACTTGAGGAGAACTGTATTAAAAGAATTTACAATTAGTAAGATGGAATGTTAGAAATGTTTTACAAGTTTGAAAACCTTTTTAAAGTCTATATAAACAACACTTTTATTTTAAAAGTAAAAGAAAATATTATAACTTATTGATATTGAACACATATAACTATGAAAATATAGTAAATACATAAAATAGATTTACCAATAACTTCATAATGTACACTAAGAATTGCAACAAGTTAAAAAAATTGTTTAAACAATGATTTATTTGAGAAAAAAGTATATCTTGCAATGCATGTCGCATTAATAAACTCATATTATATATAAAATTCAATACATATAATTAAGATTACCTACTTCAAGTTACATAAATAACGCCTGAAATAAATTTTATTCATTTATAATTGTTTAATATTTCCATTTTTTATTTATTTTATGAAATAATTTTTTATTTCAATATTCTATCACACAATTATTTATTACAAAAAATATTTAAATTGCTTAACTTTAAATACAGATTTGCAATTTTTAATATTATATTTGAAAATAATCCTATATATCTATAAAACAGCTCAAATTTATTAAATTTTAAATTAATTCAATTTTCGATTAAATATTCTTACCATGGACAAGTGTATGGTTCTGGATGCAAATAGATGTGTGAAACTATAAGCTCAATGGTAATATCTTGTATAAATCCATATTTCAACTGTGATGCAATCCAACGTTTGGCCAATCGACAAGCTGTACCAAAACTATTGAACTGCTGATGAAGTCTAAAATATAATAGTAAAAATATCTTAATTAAAAGACAGTTGTAATCAATAATTTATATAAGTATCATGCAAAAGAAAAGTGTGTTTACCCATGGAGTGCACCATTTAACTTGGGAAGAATTTGTGTGGTCACTTCTAAATCAATAGATTCTTTTGTTTCCTTCATTTTGATGCTACCATCTGCAGCTTTTATTTGTTTCAATAAAAATATTTCTTTGTAACATGCAACCTCGAAGCGAAAAACATAACCATCCTTCAAAAGAAAATTAATGTTCTTCATATTGTATCTTTTGAAATAATTAATAATAAAAATATGAGCAGAATTAGAAATTAACCTTAAAAATATCAGTATGAGTAACAAAAGGAATAGACATTAAAGAACATTCAGATTTTGCCAATTGAGCTATTTTGAGTTGAAAAGCAGCTTTTACTCTTCTAAGAGCTTCAATATCATCTGGCCATTTCCCACTGCCTTCAAAGTGAACAATAGCTATAACAAAAAAAGTTCAAGTTTATTAATTTCTTAACTTTTAAAAAAACAACTTTTTAGATTCATATAAATTTAAGAAAATTTTTTTTATTCAATTAATATTGTTTATAAATGAAATTTAAACAATTAACATTTTTAAACATACATTGAAAAAGAATATTAATAAGATAATTACATTAAAATATCAATGATATTCACAAGAACAAATATATTGGGTTGTTCGGAAAGTTATTTCGTTTTATATGAATATGATAAACGTATAGCGAATAAATATTTTATTGAATTGTATATTTTCAATTCTAGTCCAATACCTTTTACCATGTTTCTGGTCGTAGCATGCTTTCATACTCATAGAATGGTTGGTTTTCACTAGCAAAAGACTAATTCAGGTGGGAAAAAACGAAATGACTTTCCGAACAACCCAATATATTTTTGTAGTATGTCAAGACATTTTTTTATTTTTCAGAACTTACTAATAATATAATATATATATATATTAAAAAGAGTAATATTACACCAAATTATCATTATGCTAAAATAGAAATATATTAGCATTAAAATAGATGGCTGTGAATTGTATAAATTATAAATCAAAATATCAGCATATATTTACTTTTATTATTATTTACCAGACCCAATCCTAATTGCTAGAAATGTTTCAAAGTCAATGACCCTACTTGAATTTCATCTATTGACCATGCTTGAGGTAAATAATGATTTTTGTTGCATTGCAAGGTACACTATCAGTTTTATAAAATTACAATAAAAAATTAAATAATTTTTTATGTGATGGCTAATATGTGATTTCTTAAAAGAAATAAATTTGGGTATTTTTAATACTTATTATTTGATAATCAGAAGTCATGAAAGACTACTTATTGATTCCATTCTTTGTTCTGTAATATTCTGATTTATGTGATGGAAGAATTGATTAGCTTTGTCTGGCTATTAAAAGATACAATGCACTTCTATATAGGAGGTAAATTAATTATGGGAGATCATACAATGTATTTTAAAATCTACCTTAATCTTTTGGAGCAAATTTCCTACAATAATGTAATAATAACTTTTAAATATTTTAATAATTTTTGTTGTTACAAACAGCTTTATTGGAAGGATCATTCTAAACATGAACAAACATTTAAAGAACCAGAACAAATTAAAATGGGAATAAAAGTAAAAAAATTCTGAAGCATGTCGCAGCCACTTTTTCTTTTTGACAATTTTTCCCCAGTGTCTTGAATGTTAAACCAAGATATACCTATTTGTTTACTAGCAAATAAAATTTAAAAGCATTCATTAATTTCTCAATAATATACTTTCTAAGTGGTTTTCGAAAAAGTACAACTTTTTCTGTAGTTTTGTCCTCTCTTGGCTAGAGAGTTTACTTTGTGTTACGATTAATACTCAAATGACAAGGGATCCAATGAAAACGATTGTTTTTATGTATTTAAAAAAGAAAGTTCAAGATTTGTCTTAATTCTATAATGATCTGATTATCTGTGTTATAATTTATAGCTACAGCTGGGATGGCTGCTTTAGAATAATTGCTTTACAGAAACAATTGATTTTTATCTGGAGTTTTTCCATAGCTAATGAGATTGTAAGGATCTCTGTATCAAAATTTAATGTAAAGTGCCTACAGGGGCAGATTGGAAAAAAGAGTTTATAGTATACATCAACCTAAATGTTGTCTCATATTTTTACACACCAGTGTTCTCTAAGTCATTCAGATTTTGCATATTGTTCATGTAACAAAATGTTCATTAATTTAGTTTACTTAGAAAAAACACTTCAAAATAGAATAAAAAAAACAAATTTATTTATTGTATAAAATTATATTTTCCTAAGCAATTATGAAACATAGCCAAATTGAAGATCACATATTTAAAGTATAACAATTTTATATAACAAAAAAAAAAAAAAAAAAAAAAAAAAAAATGTTTGGATTTTATTGAGTTTAATTTTTGGAAATATTAAAAAATATTAAAAAGAATAATGAATGAGCAACATTTTAGTCACACATAATTATATTTAACAATAAAATTACTTTTTGTGATTGCTATAACATAAAATTTAAGCTAAATGAAATTGATGAGTATAGTGTTTCGATAAAATATGGAAAATATGAATGGTTTTATATTTTATGATATATAATGCAATTAAAGTTAGTAATTAATATATATACATCTTTTAAAATAGAATAAAGTAAATTTTATCATTAAATTAACTGATTATGTTAAGACTACTTAACAAAAATTGTGTTTAAGTAATTTAAGCAAAAACAATTAATCAAATTATGCATGCATAGATTAATAAAGAAATATATTTTAAGAATAAATAAAATACCTTTTAAAGCAGGTGTATATGGAGGAACACCAATCCCATTACTTTTAATTTTCATCACATGGCCATCAACAAAACACTGAGTAGAATCAATTTCACGAAGAACGGCAAGAGGGGGAAAAACCTATGGCAAAAATATTTACCGAATATAAAGATAATATTCTCAATAAAAAATAGAATTTCAAGTAAACTATGACAAAAATAAATAAATTTACTACATTATCACTGACGATGAGAAAATAGGGAAAACTGAGTATTTGCCTAATGTATCCAATTGAATGGACACCAAAATAATAATTTGAAAATTTGATTAAAAAGGAAAAAACATTAGTTGAATAATTTCAAAATTAATCATGTTGAATGAAATTAGGAAGTATCAGTCAATAGCTAATTTTTTTTATAAGTGCAATTAACACACGAAAACTATTCAGATAGGTCATTATCTACATATTTAATATTTTCTTAATTATTAAGAAATATTATTGCACTTGCAAATTAACTATAGAATAATTATTTTAACTTTTGAATAATAAACAGATATAACTATATTTTTCAGGCACTTTTTCTTTTTGTCAATAATGTTCCTAGCTACATGAGGGTGTTATATTTTATGTAAAGTTAAATTACCAGCTCCTTATATGTTTAATAGCATTGAAAACAGAAAATTCCTTAGCAATGTTGGAAGATTAACATGAATTCAGCAACAAACAAATATGTTTCTTATTTTTCAACATGGATTTTTCACACAAGAAGTTATCAGATATTTAACAACACATGAATATCTAATGTAAAGCTAATATAAATTTTATGTTAGAAATTAATTTATGCTGTATGTATTATGCTAGTAAATTGGTTGAGCTGAAATAGAACCCATGAACTGTTATATCAAAGGTTAAACTGATAACACTTTGATCCAGACGAGTTTGGAAAGAAAGGTGTTTACAGATATTATGCATGAGCAGTAAAATTTGATGGCTTTTTCCCAACAAGAAATCTAGATTTTATGTAATAATTAAATAATGTTGAGTTAAAAATAAACAATGCTGATTTAGTGATAAATTGCCAAGTATAGTAATTTTTAAAAACTATTCCTGCACTAAACTATTTTCATATGTTAACTTTTGCATTTGTGCTTATAATAGAAAATAATTAAAATATTATACTATTTTAAGTGTAATCATACATAATTGTTATTCACATAAATTTAGATTAAAAATAAGTGCAGCTATTATTCTTTATTTTACAAATATATTAAATATATAAGCCACAACAAAGTTTGAAATTAATAAGGAAATTTAAGTAGTAAAAGAACATCCCTTAAAATACGTACTTCTGAAAATCGAAATGCTGGTGAAGTGCCTTGAATTGAAGCAATAAGGAGGGGCAGCTTTAAGCTACGAAGTTGTTTGCACAAGTCGTTATATGATTGCATCAATTTTGTATGAGATTCTTCACCAGTTCCATATGGTGGGAAATCTTCTGACAATAGTATACCAGGTATACGGAGAACACACTCAGTTTCAACATCATTAATTATCAGTTCATCTTCGGCAATGTTAAAATGTCTATAAAAAATAATAGACTACTTTATTCTCACAACTTTAACTTTATTACAAATGTGCCTATTCCCTTTAACATTTTACTTATTTCACTTTTGAAATTATTTTCAGCAAATACATAAATTTTCATATAAAAAAAAGTTTAAGATTATTTTTGTTAAGAGGAAATTAAGAAAAGCATAATGTTATGCATGTCAAAGGTTTTAATGACAGAAAAAAAGAATTAATAAGTATTAAATCAATAAAAACATGTCATTGTACATTACAGAAAAAAATAGTTAAAACATTGAAGCAGATTATAATCAATTTATAGTAAATATTTGTTAACATCTGCAAATTTATAACTATAATATGTTAAATGTATTTAAAAAAAGACACTCAACTACTAGATGTATATCTAATAAAATAAGTAGGTATAAGTTAACTTGTTAATTTATTTTGAAATTAAGTTTAAATTTTAAATTATACATAATATTTTCCACTTTTATAAGGATGATTTATTTATATTAATTTCTATATAAAATTTAAGAAATTTTCACAATCTATTTTTATTACATATTGAAACCTAACTAAATAGAAATTTTATTTGAAATTAAATTGCTTAATCAATTTTTTTAAGAACATAGCATTTATGTCACTCAATAATTAATTTTTGAAAATCTATTTGGACTGTTCATTTTTAGAAAATAATGAATAATTAAATAAATTCACAAATTTCTAAGTGAATTTTATACTGTTTGAAGATTCAAGTATGAAGTTCATAATATATTTAAAGTTAATTTTATTTGGACAAAATTTTTCAATAAAAAATAAAGTAAATTTGAAATTTGTTTCTTAGTTTTCAAAATCCAACTAATAACAAAATTATTTTGGTTTCGTCTCTGTTTTAATGTAATTTTGGCCTTACATGCTAATTTTGTGGAAACAGACTACTATACAAAAAATTTTCATACATAGTTGGGAATCAAGCTTCAGAATAAAATTAACACTGAAATGCTGATTACTCAGCTATTAACTAAGAATAATTGAGATATAAATGGTAGGAGTAGCTTTCACTCTCTGTAAAACCCACCAGTTGCCTAGTTGGTAAGGGAGTCATTATCTGAAGGTAGCGAGTTTGAGTCCCAACCTAAATGAAAATCCAATGTGTTCAGTAAAGATGGCTGGGGCATGTTAAGTAAGTCATGGCACAATGTCCTCCCATTAAAATAATTTTGTAGTCAGCAGATCAAATATTGCAGGATCTTCTGCTTTCTTTTTGCTTCTAAATTATGAAGACTACCATCTCGCTACTTCTACCTACCAGTGAAACCCAACTCTGGATTAAGTACAGCAAAGTATGTTGGTGTAACACACACATACATATCACGTATATTTCAATGAAATTTGCATTAAAAATGCTCTTGCATCCTGATTACAAGTTTCATTTTTTTTTTTCAAGATTTCTTTTTTTTAAAAAAATAACACAAAAAATTACTATTTTTAACAATATGGTAATATTTATGAGTAATGTGAAATAAACATATGGGAATGATTCTCTATTTAAATTATATATATTATCTATATATTTTAAAATACATAATTACATTAGCCCACAAATGTATGGTTAAACATTTATAAATATACTACAGTAATTGATGTCAAATGCATTGATATTAATATGTAAATGTAAGAAGAATGATAGCAATTACAAGCTAAGCATGATGAAATAAATAAAGCAGGAGAATGGGAGAATATAGAAAACAGGATCATTAATTTGTTAAAAGTTATACAACTCTAATACTAAATCAGCAAGAATTTTAGGAAAAGATTGCAATTATATTTCACTTAGGAATGGAGTAAAATGAATAATTTCCCTATAATGGGCTATCCCTATCGTGTTAAAGATCTATAAAAAACAATCTTGAGAATTCAAGGAAAGAGAAAAAAATTGCAAACAGAATTTATATATCTAAAATAAATTATATTTACGCATTTGCTTACAATTTACTTTCATTCTACAATTTATAAGTAAATTTATTATTCATTATTAATTTAGGGAAATAGGAATTCATTCATTCTTATACATTAGACTAATGTTAATATAAATTTTATTTTAGCACAAATTAGTTGCAAACAAGCTGGAAAAATTACATTTGAAATAGATGAAAAGAAAAAAATATAATGAAAATGATATAAAATATTTAATTAACTGCAACAAATAAATGTTATGTATCTTAATCAACTACATTTTTAAGAAATAGCAATTTCAGAAAATATCCTACAATTTTATTAATGCAAAATAAAAAGCTAAATTTTTAAATAAATGAGCTGATAAAGAAGCCTTTAAATTTATAATAATTTTTAGACTAATACTTGGAGAAAATATGAAATTAAAGTATAAAGCACTAAGTAAAAAAAGTTGATCAATAACAATGCCAAAAATCAAAAACAAAATCAAGAAATAAAATTTATTTTTTAAATTATACAACATACAATATTAAAACAATAATTTGCTAATTTTTATATTCTAGACCCAAACCTTTTCAAAATATCTTTAACAATGGTGCTGAAAATTTTTCTTTTATCAGCTACAGTTGTAGCAGGCCAGAATACAGCTTCTCTTATTGACCCATCTTGAAATCTTCTCAACTCAGACTGTTCTCCCCAAAAATTTCTAAATTCTTTTGCCTAAAAAGCACAAAAGATATTTAAATTAAATTTTGTCGAAGATAAGAATTTTTATTTTAATAGAAAAAAATGTAGGATGTTTTTAATTAATCAGCAAAAATTAAAATCTATAATAAAATCACCATATCATTAATTAAAAAAAATAATTCAATAAAAATTTCGTAGAAACAAATTTCAGCTTTTTTTTATATATTACATTGAGTAATATTACAAAATATTTGATACAGATGACTTTTAAATCATCTTTATTTAAATCATTTATAAGTGCAGAAATTAATTTTGTGGTCTTATTCATATTTATTAATCCCATTTCCTCCATATAGATTAAGTTATTGATGTGATGGTAAACAGAATTAGAATACTATTCATTCAAGCCTATCAAACATTTTGCTGGTTTTTTTATTTTTTAATTTTATGATATATTCAAAAAAAAATTTCCATTAGCACATGAGAACTCAGCTTACTTCCTTTAAAAATATAAAAGAAAAATATCGTTTATTATAAAAAATAGTGAAACTAAGAATAGAAAATATTGTTAATCAAAAAATTGCAGTTAAAATATATTGTTCGATATTTAATAAATATTATATTTAAAAATCCGATCATTCTTTTACAAGAGACAAATTCTCTGTTTCAGCAAAATGCATATTGGTCTTTAGCAATAAATGATAATAATTGATAAATCAGTTAAATAAATAAAAAATGAACAATCAATTTCTTCATACACAATAAAAAAGTAGTAAAACTCTAAATTAAAATCTTGATTGTGAATAAAATAATTTCTTTGCTATTAAAAAATGCCAATTTTAATATTATTTCACATCATATTATATATTGTTAAACTTATTGAATTAAAAATAATAGATTTTAAATTTCATAATACATCTGTAATAAATTTAAGGTCAGTAATACTGTAAAAATTTTTATTTAATTTCATCAATAACTTATAAAAAAGCTAAAATATACTGAGCAAAAACTAAATTTTTAAGTAAAATTATGTATTTCTAAGAGCTATTCTTAATTTTCTCAGTACTTTTTTTTAACTAAAGAGTTTTAGTATTTAAAAAAATTACATCACTTTCTGTAAAAATAATTAATAGATATTGAAATGTAAAATACAAATAATTCAATGATTAAATAAAAAGAAATCTAAAAATTTTTTAATTACATATTAACATACTATATTTTTAGAGAGTTATAAGAATTAAAGAAAAATGCTTTAAAAGACAAAAGAAAAATAGAAAAAAAAAACTTCGCCCATATACATACCTATAAATCCAACGATTTTAAAAATAAAATTTTTTGATTGTGTTTTTTGTAGAAGCTTAGTTCCTAATGTTTATTCTTTGTAAAATTAATTTTCAAAATTTTAAATTACTTTCTTACCTAGTAGTATGATTAGTAAAGAAAGCATAATAAAGAAATTTAAAAAAATGCAAAATTATTAAGAATTTGCAAAGGTTCAGTTAATATTTATTAATAGCAGATTTATAAGAACTTAATATAAAAAGTATAATTACTTCTGGATCATTTGCTAAAGGACCCTTTTCTAAATTGCTGATTGGTACATCAGGATTTATAAGAAGACCTATAGTAATTTGATTATCATTTGGATCAGGAGGTGGCAGTGACAAAAACCACTATACAAAAAATATATTTAAAGATTTGAAATAAACAGAATATTAGATATTTTTGGTAAAAATCGTTATTTGTAAATTTTTATCATAACAATAATAAAACAAATTAATTGAAATTGTAATATTTAAAAACATTTAATTATTCTTAAAAAAAGGCCACATAGTTGGCCATTAATGTTATATTATTAACATTTTAAGACACAAATATATATATATATATATAAAATAACTATATCTGAAATTATACATTCTTTAAAATAGACTAAAAAAATTACATATTAATATCAAATATTACTGCTATTTAATAATCTGATGATAAATGCTTATAAAAAACAATTTATTCAAAAAACATTACACAACAGTAATATAATAACAATTGCTTTGATTATTTTCAAATTTATTATATTTATAGCAATATATAACTACATTTTGGATTAAACAATACAAACATTTGTTTTACAAATCACATTAGGCATAAAATATAATAATTAAATTAAAATTAAAGTAATGCAAATTTTGGGAAAGTTCATGATGTGGGAAACATTTTTCTATCTACAGATTTTTAAAAAATTTTAAAAATGCCATATTTACAGAATCAAATGGTTTTTTCTCCACATCCAGTAGAAGTATTCTGTTGCTCAAACCCTTTCTTAATGTTTCACATATCTTTGGTAGAAGGTCTAGTTTTATCTTTCTTAAACTATTTTAAATAAAAGCAAAAATTAAAAATATTAAATATATATTTATAGCAAAGGGATATTTTATACAACTAAATTGAAATTTAATCAATTTCTTAATATTTGTAAAATTATTCAAATATAAAAATAACTTAACTGAAATTATTTCAAAAGCATATCAGACTTAAGCAAAACCGAGTTTAAAAATTTTAAATGCATAAATGAAGTTTTAAAGCTAAAAATCTGGCAATACCAGCAGAATTTCACATAATATTTTAGTTGTTAACAGCAATCTTGATACAATGGGCATTAATATTAGCAGCTAATACAGGAAGTTATAGAAATAGATCAAAGTGCAAAAGTGACAAAAATTAAAAAACTAAATTATAAATTCTGAGAAATTTTTTTTTTTTTTTTTTTTGAATAAGTCAAATATTTGCATAAATAAAACATTCAGTTACAATTATGGATTTTTAATTTAAGTGGAATTCAAAAGTTACTGGAAATGAAAAACAAAGAAAAGAACACGAAAAATAAAAATGCATCATATATAATAACAATATTAATGTTTACAGAAGTTTGATTATAATACTTAGTTAGGTATGACAAATTTTAAAAACTAGTCTGCACGATTTAAATTAATTTTTATTCTAAGACAACTATGTGTTTAATATTGTATATTCTTGGAATATATAGGAAGTATCTCTTAATTATAAATATATAACAACTTACTGTAATATATACTCAAATTTTTCAGAAAAGTGTATTTTCTTCATAAATAAATAGGTAAAGGTATCTGAGGACATATTATCTAACATGATCAAAGCTAATTTTGCTTCATGTTTAACCTAAAAAAATATAAAATTCAATAAAAAAACAAGAATACAGTAAAATTAGGGATTAATAAGCATGCAAAGCAATTCTTAAAAATTCATAATTAATGAAACAATTATTTAAGTATATATTGAAATTTTTAATTAAAAAAAATCAATAGCTATCTAAAATAAACAACTGTACAATATTAACTATTAAAGCTTTTATTCTCTTTAGTATAAAATAATTACCATGCATCAAATAAATTATAATATCAGCAATTAATTTTAAATTATTTAGTTTTTTTACATTCATAAGTAAATCAAAAATTTTATTATTCACTTATGCATAATAAACAACCAATGAAATGTTTTTATAAAAACTTGAAGTTTTTGAAGAAATATCCTTGAAACTAGATTCTTTTTTGATTTCTTTCAAGATAAATGATACAACAAAAAGTCATTCCTATATTAAGAATTACTAAAAAAGCAGTATTTTTGTATTTATTTTAACTGTCTATTTTCTTAAATAGTCAATAGATAATTGAATAATATATTTAAACAAATTTTATTGCCAATATATATGTATATATACAAAATTAAATCTCAAATAATGGCTAAAAATAGAATCAAAAGAAAGTAGTTATTTAGAGAGGGCCATTATTTAGAAGTTTGAATGATTTTAAAGAAAAATGCCAAGTCAAGTAATGAGTCCTTTTAAATGAAGTCTCCATTGCTTATGGATACATTCAAAGAATAAATAAATTAACAGATGAAAGCTTTTAAAGGTTATTTTCAAAAGATCACCATATAATGTTTTCCAGGAGATGTTTCATGGTGATCATTATAAGGTGTTGTCAATTTTTACAGAGGAAGACTAAAAAAACTCTCAAACATCTACTTCAACAGATGTGGATACAAAAACAAAGACACAACATCCATCTCTGTGAATAATTGAGAATTAAACAAAAAACTCCCACATCAAAAACCATGATCATATCATGATACATTATTTTATCATTTTATACATCTACAGCAAATGATAAAATACTTTACATTATCATGATATATTATATTTTATTTACAATAAAATAATTTTTTTTTTAAAATTGTGATGGTTACCAATGTTTCTGGAAATCTTTTACAAAAAAATAAATGAATAAATAAATAAAATAAAAAATAATAATAATACCAGACCAGAAAATAAATTTAAAAAATGCTTCAGAATTTATTAAGAAAGACTATAAAACATAATTTTTCAAATATATTTTGAAAATTTTCATCGCATCAGAATTACTCCTATTATCACATTATAATTACTTGATTAAATTTAATTTTGTACAAATAGCTTAAAAATTAGTATTTTGTACTTCTTTGAACAGCCTGAAAAAGTTGATAGGTTTGATGTAAGTAAATATTAAAAATTCTCTTTCAGGAAAATAAAATACATTCAGATTTGTTTAATATTTATCTGTTACTAACTGTAGAAATTCTAGAACACTCATATTATTTATGCCAATTGAATAATGAAGCAAAAAATTTTAATAGATTCGATATTGATAATTGTTTTGATACAAGGTTGTAAGCCAGTAGTTCAATTGCATTTTAATAATAAATATTACAAGATTTTAATTCTTATTTAACTATTGAATAAGACAATTAAAATAAATTTATTTCATATAGAACCAAGTTGGGTTGCTTTATTGGTATAATTCTTTTCTGTAGATTCTCTAATTTGATTGGAACCTACAATTTGACATTGTTTCAAACATTACAGAGATCCATAAATGAAATGGGGTTGAACCCACAAAATATTTAACTAGAGGCTTAACTATTAACCATTCAGCTTTATATTCAAATGCTAACCATTCATTCAGCACAGAGCTAGACTACATACACAAAATAGAAGACTGAACTTTTGGCTCTTTGTATGTAATAAAAAACTCAAATGAAAACAAATATTTTATTTTAAATAATTATGTTGGTGACTAAAACAAAAATTTCTTAAATTCTATTATGATACTCAGAGAAGTGAAGTAATCTCATACATAAAAAAATCAAAACAAAAATATAACATTTTTCAAATTAACTATTTAATCCAAGAATGTGTTACATGATTCATATGTTATTTTAAACATTTGTTTTAGTTTTAAAATATCTTTAATGTAAGTTTGATTCCAAATGGCACTTTGTGCAAGCACACACATACATTTATATTATTCAGTTTTATAATTACCATTTGTAATGTTTCCTTATTCACAGCAAAAAGTATATTAAAATTTGAAAATTCATCAAGAACATCAGTTGTAAGAGCATCATTGCCTGAAAAAGTATAATGAGAGAAATCAATTTGGACTATTATATGAGACGATAACATTTCATAGAAACACTAATTAAAACTAATTTAGAGTAAATGTAACAAAAAATATAAAAAAATGCCTTACAATAACAGTATTTATACAATCTGTGCTAAAAAATATGCTTCATGAAATTAGAAAAAATATGATTTAATTTTTTAACTTTCTACATGATAATTACACTAATTAATGGTGCAATCAAATTCAGCATAAAAATATACTTTGGTAAAGAAATAATACTTTACTAATTACTCTCAAAAATGCAAATACTATACAAATCATACAGAAACTTATTTTATCTAGATTAGAATATCTTATGTTGTTTAAGATTAATTTTATAACTAAAATTAATTAAATATAAATCATATGAAAAATTTATTTGAATCAAAAAATGATTTTTTTATATTTTTGTTCAGTATATATTATTTTTAAGTAATTAGTTAATAGTAAAAGTTAAGTATTTATCTTTTTAAATAATTATTATAAAAATTATTTTGTGTCAATTTTTGATACTGAAAATAAAATTTAAAAAAAAAATAATAAATAAAAATATATTAGCCACTTCATTTAAGTTGAAAAATGTTTACACAAAATCACATACTTCAAAGTGTGATGTTTCAGTTGTTTTTATGTGTTACAGTTCAGTTGTTCTTTTGTGTACAAAGGTCCAATACTGGACATTTCTGCACTGTACAATGTTTAAAACTAGAAACTTAGTAATAAAAGGCTAGTCAAATGTAAAAGATGGAAAATATTAAAAATTCAATAAAAGTTTATGTAAAAGATTAAAATGGATAAAAACTTAAATATAATTAAAAAAACTTATTGCATGTAAAAATGCGAATAAATTTCTATGTTGCTTAAGCCCAATTATAAATCTGATAAAATTAAATTTATGCTGTTAAAAATATTAAACGTGAATCATTGAAGTTAGGATAAACAATTAAGATGTGATGTATTTTATATGATACATTACACGTGTCACAAGTTGCAGCACTTTATGACAAGAATAAATGTTTATGTGTAAATCGAATATATCCAATGCAAAGGCATGTTAACAAGTTTTCTGCTGCAGAGAGGAAATAAGATCTTTGACAATTTGCTTAAAGTTAAAAAATGTTAATGCCTTATGTAAAAGATCAAAGGCATATTTGGCAGCACTATCTGCAAGCTCATTTCCAGCAATGCCAACATGACTAGGAATCCAGCAAAACACAATATCAAATGCTTTATTCTTCAATATATTTAAAACATCTAATATTTCTATAATAGCTGGCTGAAATTTGTCATTAAAATAGTCTATATCTTACACCAAGAGGTAATTGGTTACAAATCACATTAAGGCTCTGAATAGGAAAAGTTCGGAATGCTCCAGAACAGATCTGCAAAGCTGAGATGTACAAGATTAAATTTGCATAATACACATGACCTAACTGATCCATTAATTGCATTAACTTAGTCAATTTGAAATAAAATAACCAATTGATGCTATATGATCAGCACCCAAAGTGGCACGAGAGATACATTGAGAATATTTAGCGACCTTTCACACCTCTTACACAAATTTAAGATATGTGTTAGGAAAGTGAACTTTTTTTATCAAGCACTAAGCCCATGGAATGATACTTGATTAACCCAAGGAATAATTGTGTCTGATATATCAATTTTTAAATCAGGATGAGGGCCAGTTTTCTGCAAAAATGGATAAATTTACTTTTGGAAGGCAATAAAGTGAGCCCATTATCATTACACCAAGCAACAAGATTATTGAGAGCAGTTTGTAACTGCGGTTCAATAAGTCGCAAATTGGAACCTTGGCAAGAGCTTTGGAGATCATCAACATAAAATGTTTTATGAATTGATGGTTGCAATATATGAAGAATGTTGCTGATGCAAATATTAAAAATAGTAACACTTAAGACACTTCCCTGAGGAAACCCTTCAGATTGGATAAAACAGATCCTATATGGACATTAAAAACACAAGAATTTAAAAAATTCTGAATAAAAATAGGTAAATTTCTTCTGAAGTTAAAATTAAATAAAGTGTGAAGAATTCCATAACACCATGTCCTATCATAAGCTTTTTTTTTTATATCGAAAAAAGACAAATGATATTTTTGTATAAAAGCATTCCTAAATTGTGTTTCTAGCAATGCATTTTGTCAAGAGTAGATCTACCTTTTCGGAGTCCACTCTGATAAAGTGATATGTACTGATTCTCTTTAAATACATAAACAAGACAGATGTTCACTATATGCTCAAAAGTTCTAGAAAGGCAACTTGTGAGAGCAATTGGACGGTAGTTTAGAGGATCAGTTGGATCTTTCCTTAGTTTCAATATTGGAATAACTATTGCTTTGCTCCAGAGACTGGGGTAAACATGTTCATTCCATATTCTATTGAATAGAACAAGAATGTTTTTTTTAAAGAATCATGGCTAAGAGAACAAAGCATCTTATCTGAGACACCACCTGGTCCGAAACTAGTATTTTTAGTTTGGGACAGTGCTCTCTGCAATTCTAGCATAGAGAAATTGCAATTATATGGGTGTATAACTTTACGGGTATTTTTTCAGCTTGCTCCTTGGTTCTGAGAAATTTAGGATTATAAGAGGCTGGACTAATACCCTAGCAAAAGTTTCCCTTAAAAGATTTGAAATATCATATGGAGAATAGTATGTGACACATCCTCTTTGTAATATTGGGATAGAGATATCTTGATATAAACAACTTGATGCTTCAACTTTCTTCCACAACTGTGATGAAAGTTGATGATGTGAAGGAGGAAACATATTTTATTCAAGATTCTTTTTGACTATTTTGCCGTAGTTGAAAAGCCAAAGCTTTAGCTTTTTTTAAAGCTACAAGATTTTCCATAGTGCAGCGCCTATGAAAAATAACTTTTTCTTTTTCTTGTATGACACCTTACACTCTTTATAGCAACATGGTTTATTATGTTTGTGTGGAACTAGGAAGTGCTTTGGAATCATGCTTTTGACAGCATCTAGTAGTGCATCAGTAACTTTTTGTACAGCATCATCATGTCTTCACTTTAAACCATGCTGTCAGTAATCACAGCTAATTGGTGTAGTGTGGCCAATTTACATGATAATAAGAATAAGAAAAATGGAAGACTAGTTATCTACTTAGATCCGTTTGAGTTATGATAAGAGGAAAATTATCACTGTTATATAAATTATTTTCAACACTAAAATTTAATAAAGGTAGAAGTACTGGTATACAAATCGTCAAATCTAATGAATAGAAAGTTTGGAAGGGTTGGTGGAAATAAGTTATTTCTGTGGAATTTAAAAGGAATACTGTTATTCGTAATGAACTGCTCAATTATCCCATTATGAAAATTTATCACTACCCCATAAGGTGTTATGCCCATTAAAGTCGCCCAGCAATATATAAAAGGTGTAAGTAGCTGGGCCAATAGATTTTTCAAATCACTTTCATGAGCAACAGTGTAGGGAGGCAAGTAAAGGTTACAAATTGTTATGAGAGATGCTGTATGTACGCATACTGCAACAACCTGTAGTGATGTGTTAAGGGCTGGACAGAACTAGGGAAGTTACAAGACACAAGAATGCATACACCTCCAGATACTGTATCAGGATTAACATCTTTTCTTACACAGTTATAATCATGCAATTTAAAAGAATACTGGAGCTTCAAGAATGTTTTCTGAATGGCAAAGCACATTGGATTATACATATTAATAATGGTTTTGATATCTTCTATCTTAATACGAAGACCTTGAGAGTTCCACAAAATGAAGGATACCATTAAGTAAAACTAAATGTTCCGTCCTTGAAACAAGCCATATGGGATTCAGACGAATCTTCACTTTGAAGTGTTTCATAATTTGAAGGATCTACTTTCACTGTACCTTTTTCAGAAGAAGCTATATTTTTTTACTTAGAAAAAGTGATTTATGGGACCCTTCTCTAGCATGCTTCAATGTTTGGGATTTTTTTGATTTTGATTTTGCAAAAGACTTTGGAGAAATATGTTTAAGAAAAGGTTAAACACTTGTATTAAAAAAATTTGAGAATAATTTTGAAATCGGAAGACAAGCAATTTGTTTGGGTACTACAGGATTTCATTATTTTTTGACAGCTTGTGAATAACTAATACCTTGTTGAGAAGTACAATGCACACCTTGCTTCATGGTAAGATAAGTTTTGTTTTATTTTTACCATTGTAAATCCTTTTTCTAATATCCATGTTGGACACGGCCAGGAGTAAGAGGGATGTTCACCACTACAGTTGACACATTTTTATTATAATTGACATGTACTGTTGTTATGTCCAAAGTGTTGACATTTAAAGCAATGCAAAGGGTTTGGAATATAAGGTCGAACACTAAAATTTAGGTAACCAGCCTTAATAGACTAAGGTAGTGTAGGAGTTGCAAATGTGAGTATGAAATGTTTAGTTTTCATGATTGTGCCATCTCTCCTAACTGTATTGCATTGCACATGGCATACTATTTGATTAACAATATTATTTAGAATTTCATCTTCTGAAACAGTGAACAAATCATCAGCTGAAATCACTCCCCACATAGAATTTAACCTAGTATGGGCAGATACTATAACATCAAATATACCATGATATTTCAATTTTAGAATGGTCTTGTCCTATTTAACTGTTAGAGCCTCTATCAAGAGATCACAAGATTTTATCTTGTGAACATTCTTGACATTTTCAACTGCTGCAATAAGACTCTTATTAATTAAGAAAGGAGAAAATTGGCTTGTTTCAAGGCAATTATCAAAATTGCCCTCCGTTCTTTTAATGACAAAATATTTCTGCTCACGTATCATTTGTTGCTCTATAGGGAGTAAAGAATTAGAAGTATATTCCATAAAAAGGTTGGATTATTTTAGGACTCAACTGCCTCACCCACCACGGAGTCCAACAAGAGGATGCAAGATAACCGCACCAGTGCTAGCCAGGCCCCATATGCTTTCAATACACTTCTAAAAGGGCCTCCATCCTTATTGAGTCACTCAGCAGACATACCATCGCTTGGTCCATTTAAGTCAATTGATGAGTTGAGAATGGGTACTACACACCTCCCATTTACCTGAAGCAGAGACTAAAGTAACATGTTGGTCTCAGGGAGACACAATTACCAGGACCCTCCTTTCCAGGGACACAGGTACACAACACACATGGCAAACACGTGGATGATTGAATTCTCAGGAGAAGCTAATAACAGTGATGATAGCTACTGAAGGGGAATCCTCAACCTTTAACAAGGCAATCATAATGAGGGAGAAAAGAAAGGAAAAGCAAAGAATAGGAGAAGAAAAAAAAGAAGAGGACAGATTACTGGGGTATCTTGAGATTGTAACACCAGTGTTTACTCAAAGAAAGTAAATGCCTTGAGGCAGATGCTTCAGTTAGGATTTTATGAGATATTTGCTTGTAAGTTTCCATTCAACCATCCATTTCAAACAACCTTTTATACTTAAACTTATAATATGAAGTAATAAAAAAGAAATATAATTTTGCTAAAAAAACTGAAGAAAAGCTTTAAATCATTATTAAAATTCTGAGATTCATCATTGGTTAGTTAAAAGAATTCATAGAATTAAATTGCTGGTATTATATAAAATAACAGAGAAAATATGGAATGCATCTACATAGGTTTAATACACTTGCATAAAATATTGCAAGAAACATTTTATGTTAATTTAAACATATTTATTTAAGTAAATCAATAATATGCATTACAAGCTAAATTTCTCTGCCTTACAGGTAAATTAATGCATACAGGTAAATTAAAACTATAATACTACTCAAACAAGCTGCATTTAAATGCAGATTCTAATTTTATAATGAAATTAAAATGCTTACTTAAATCTAGAAGAACACATTTGAATATTTCATAATTGTTCATATGAGAAGATATTCTTCTCTTTTTCAGTAGGTGGATGACTAAACAAGTTATAATAAAACCATTTAATCGTCCATACCCCTAAAATTAAAATATTAAGTTTTAATTTAACAAAATCTAGAAACAAAATTATAAGCTTTAAAGTTAAGCAATATTGAAATAACAGTTCTGTGAGTTAAATTCTTAACACACTTACTTTAATAAGATTTCGTTGATATAACCATATTTTTAATAAAATTATTGCTTCTTTAAGATTTTGAGATAAGTTTTCCTTCAAATATGCATTTAACTTAATTGAAAGCAAATCTGCCATAATGGTAAAGTTGTAAAATGGAGAAGGTTCATCAACAGCTGAAATAAATTCATATTTTTAAGTATATATCATATGCATGTACATAAATATAAAATTTAAAAAAAAAATAAATTTAAAATATAACTAAATAACAATTTGTTTTAGAACTTTAAAAACACATAATCATAAAATTAACTTCTGATAATAATTTTTAAATATCAAAGCACTAGGTGGTTTTAAATATTTTAAACTAAATATATAAAGTCAACATAAACCATTAAATAATTTATCCAATCAAATTTTTTACATTTTTTTTTCTAACATTCATTAATGAACAACTATTGTCATAAATTGATAAAACAGTAACTATTACATAAGGATGTTTTCATCAAAAATATGAAAATAAATAGCTCTACATATTCCAATATGTAGTAAAAATTTAACAAAATTAAATAAGTACATGAGATTTTCTATATAAAATGTAATAACTCTTTTAATAAGAAAAAAAGGTAATTTTTAAAAAGGATACAATTTGAAAATTGATGTCATACTATTAAGAATAATTTTGATATTATTTTTCTATGTGATAATATTTCCATTCTATTTTTTCTCTAAGAACAATTTAAAGATGTTTTATTCTTTTCAAAGTATGTATACTCAAAACTAAAGATAGAATTTAAATAAACATTAAAAACCTTTTATCAGTCTTAAATTGAATTAACTCTGTTTAATTGTTGCTCCTGTAAAGAGTTACGTCTAGCAATTAATTTTCTTTAATAAACACTGCCACAACATATTTTACTCACCAGTAATTCAGAAATATGTGGAAAAATCTAAATACATTTATACACATGATAAAAGTAAAATAAATGCAATAAAAAATCAGAAGTTGCCAACTTTCAGGTTGTAACTGAAAAAATACAGCATCAGACAACATCTCATCTTAATTAATCTCCACTGAGAGGCAAAGTTATTTACAGATTTTTCCCATATTCTTGGGAAATTCTAAAATATATAGAGAAGCTTCGAAACATATCTACCATATCATTAATTTCGCCATCAAATGACTAAATGACCAATTTTCCCCTGAATTTGGTAATCTTAAGATTTTTGTCTTTTACAAGATTACCATATATTACACTGAAGAAAATAGCTACTTTTAAAATGTATATAATAACTTGCACAAAAAAATTTAAATGAGATATTTTAGTGAAAGGACGAATGTGGCAAAATTGGAATTCAAATAATGTTTTATTCAAATATGCATTTCTTTGTGGGGTTTTGTCCCACAGTCCTTTTAAATATGTTTAAATATTCAAGTATATTGAATAATTAATAAAGCTGATTATTAACATACTTACCACAAGGATCATTATAGAGCCATGCAGCTCTAACATTATTTTTGTCAGGATAAAATCTATTTTCCTTAAATGCTGATTCACTTGGATATGCAGTTACATTAAATAGAATGTTATCTACACCTGTAAAACATATAATTATCATTAGATTACTTTAGCAGCAATGCTCTGAAGAAATATAATAAGTGAATATATTGAGTGATATTTAATAAAATACTTGAAACAGAAACTATAAACAGTAAAATAAGCATCATAAATTTGTTGTATTGCTTACTGCAAATGAAATTTAAAAAATATAAGTCAGTGAAATCAAATGTCCCATCAGTTTTGTAATACAGGGTGTCTATAAAAGAACTGGGGTTTTAAAAATTCATATCTCACTAACTATAAAAGATAGCAAAATTGAGTCGCTTTCTCCGAAAAGAGTAGATCAAAAAGTTTTACTCATACGAATTGATAACGTTTGCATCAACTGTTGGCGGCGCTGCAGGGCGTTCACCTTGAAATGACAGCAACTCTGCAACAAAAGGCTCAATGTGTGTGTATTATTTGGCTCATAGAAATGAAGTCTGTAGTCACCGTACAAAGAAACTTTCGACGTAACTATGGTGTTAAACTGCCTTCTGACAAAACCATTCGTCAATGGTTCAGTGCATTTAAGGAAACAGGAAGTGTTTTGAAGCAAAAGTCGCCGGGTAGGCTGAGTGTTTCTCAAGAGAAAGTGGACACAATCCGAGCTTCATGCCTTCGAAGCCCTAAGAAATTGTTGACAAGACAAGATCTTGGTGACCCTGGAGTTGAGGTCACCAAGATCACCTGTCGGTAAGGTACTTCATAAAAGACTACGTTTAACTGCTTACAAGATTCACCTTTTACACCACATCAAACCAGCAGACAAGGTTAAGAGATACGACTTTGCTGTTTCAATGCTAGATAAAATTGATGACAATAATGGTTTTTTAAAAAGTGTAATTTTTAGGGATGAAGCTTCTTTTCATGTAAATGGTCACGTAAACCGGCGTAATTGCAGAATTTGGGGTTCTGAGCCGCCCCATGAGTTCGTCGAGTACGAACCGAACACACCCAAAGTAAATGTTTGGTGTGCGCTTGTGTATGACAGAATCATAGGTTTGTTTATTTTTTATTGAAAGAAATATCAATGGTGATGTCTACTGTGATATGTTGGAGGAGTATCTTTTTCCTCAGTTAGATGACATTGAGGCGGAGAAGGGTTTAGTTTACTTTCAACAAGATGGGGCCCCGCCACACTTCAGTTTATGTGTGCGTGAGGCATTGGGTGCTCGTCTCTGCAACAGGTGGATCAGAAGGGAGGGACCTATTCCATGGCCTCCAAGGAGCTCTGATCTGACTGTGTTGGATTTTTTCTTCTGGGGGCATATCAAGAATCTTGTGTATGCAGAGAAAATTTGTGATGTTCAACATCTCAGGGAACGAATAGTCAATTGTGTGGCAACCATCCCCCCAGACATGCTCGCCAGGACATGGGAAGAGGTAGAATACCGTTTAGATGTCTGCTATGCCACTAACGGGGCTCATATAGAACTTTACTAAGTGTTAAAAAAAACAAGAAAATGTAAGCTTTTCAGTCATGTATAAAACATGTAATGTATGTTTTTTATTTCATTAAAATATTTTGCCTCAAAACCCTGGAGTTCTTTTATAGACACCCTGTATAAAAATACTGACAACATCCAGAAAATTTAATTTTTATAGGAATTCAAAATTACTACAAGATATTTTAAAGAATTAAGATCTTATGTAAAAAACATTCTTCAAGATTAGTGTTTTGAAAAATCACAATTATCTTTAATAAGAAAGCTAGTAATAGACAAAAATGACAAATAAAAATAATTAGATTAATTAAATTTGAATATAATATTTACCTTTTGGAGTTATTTGCAAAATAGGGTTAATACCACAGTCATTCAAGTAGTTAAACTCTATATGATTTACTAAGTCAGAATTCATCAATGATTGTGCAATGTAAGCCAAATAAAATGCACGCTTTCTGTGATACCTGAAGTTGAGAAAATCCATACTTTGCCAGCAAACCTTAAAAACAGATCAAATAAAATTCAAATGCTTTTTAATTTAACATTTGTCTAATATACGGGAATTATTTAGAGAATATTATAAAAAGTATTTATAATTTAAATGCTTCTTTATTATAATTTACATGAAAACCAAATTTTTTCTAACTTGTGTAAAATTCCATATTAATTTCAACAAAATTTCCATAAACTTATACTTTGTCATGCATTAAATTCTGTTGTAAAAGTATGATTTTTATGATGTTTTTAATAAGTTTTTGAAATTACAGCACTACACTGTATTCAATTCCATATATAATAGTAAAACAATATTTCTTAATATTCTATTCTTCTCATTTCAAACCTTATATAGCTGGCCAATATTAAAATTAAACTATTGGAATATATATACATATATATACAAACACAACAAATACCACATCAATATTTGCAATGAAATAATTTAAAAGGACCAAAATTTTCTATCAAACAAAAAAGTGTGCAATTAGCTTTGAATTCTAACCTTTAAAGGGCACTTACTTTATTATTATTTTTAGTTAACATTCAATATTTGAGTTTAATTATTAAATTCTTTTTAAAAAAAATTTAATTTTAGCAAGATATAAATGAAAATTTATTGAAGAATCATTCTTAAAGGTTTTGAAAGGGCAAATCAATAAAAAACATTCTCATAGAACAAAGTAGAAGAATATAGTGTTTTTGCATTATTTATCTAACTATAAAAACTATGTGATCTTTTTAATGTCACAATTTTTCAAACTATTTCAGATGTTCACAAACACTATCATATGCATTAAACTTAATATTTAAAATTTTTCTTTTAATTTATATGAAAATATAATATTTTTTTACTTTAAAAATAACCTTTGAAAGTTTTATTTAATAGTTCTGAAATTTTAAATGATAAAATACATTAACAAATTTTCCAATTAACAAAAACTATTTACAAGAAAATGTCAACAATTAAATGTAATAAAAAGAAGTATTCAGAAAACCTTCAGAGAACTTGTATCTTATAGGAACTCAAAAAGCTAAATTTTTCCTATATGATGTACTTTCTCCTTTACATCCTAGTTGCTCATTTGGGTATGCTGAAGGTACAAAAAAGTATTTAGATGATTTAATGGTAATGCAAAAGCACTGAAGATTACAATGGGAATATGTTAAC
Organism: Latrodectus geometricus; assembly: GCA_026290005.1. Classification (NCBI taxonomy): domain Eukaryota; kingdom Metazoa; phylum Arthropoda; class Arachnida; order Araneae; family Theridiidae; genus Latrodectus; species Latrodectus geometricus. The sequence goes on from JAPDSC010054499.1 coordinate 29,404, forward strand.
AAAATGAATAGAGTAGGAAATTTCAATTTTGTGTATCTAACATAAAATTTATGGGAATTCATGCAAAGTCAATACTAAATATTATAAATAATAAAAACTGATCTAAAGTTAAAAAGATATTATACAGAGAATAGTAAATTTTAATTAGGATAAATAAAAGTTTCATTATATTTAAAAAACAAATTTTTTACTGAACTTTTAAAAGCAAGCATTTATTTAAACAAAAAAAAAAAAAAAAAAAAAAAAAAAGGGAAATTTGCCTATTGTATTAAAAAGTTTTGCAATTTAAATATTATTTTTAGATGAATTTTGAATCTGAAACAAAAAATTATTCAGTCACTTTCATTAAAATAATTAAACAGAAAAAAAGATGCTAGGCTTTACAGTTGAAATGTATCAGAACTTTATAAATGGTTAAAAATTGATTGTAGTTGTTATTTATATAACTCTTTTAAACTTAAAATTTTATTGCATCAAAAAATTCACTTATTTCAAGTTGTATTAAAAATTTTGTCTATTATTAAAGCATTTCATAAATTTCTGTACAACGATGACTATAAAATTTACATTATATTTTTTTGCTGGCACAAACCATTAACTAATAATAAAACCAATAAAGTGATGGTATTGCTACATAACAAATACAACTTAAATTGCCTGAATTTTAATCCTATGTGTTACCTCACATTTAAAAATTTTTATTTTTCCCACTCTATAATGGGTTAACACAACTATAATGTTAGTTTTATTCATAAATAATAATTATATTATGTAAGCTACACAAAAAATATAATAAAAAACAAAACTTGT
>JAPDSC010054506.1:0-25055 GCA_026290005.1 Latrodectus geometricus
TTTTTTGAAAAAGTTCATTATAGAGGCTTATACTAGCAAACTTGAGAATTGGAGCTAATTTAAAAAGCGTTTAATTTTAATTTCAAAGTTGAAAATTAATTTATAATTTACACTTCATATGGTGAAAATATAGAATAATGATTCATTAAACATATTTTTCTCAATATGTTCATAAATAAAAATCCTCATAAAATTTATTATTATTCACCTGAAAAATTTCTCATTTATTTATCAACTAATTCACATTTGTTTATTTCTAGCCTCATTACAGAAATAGAGCATATATCCCATTATTATACATAGTGCAATTTGATTGTGCTATTTTTGTAATTTAATCAATCTTGGGAATAATATTTGATAACATTATTTCACACCAAATTTCATACCCAAAAAACAACTCACCTTAAAAATCAAAATCCCATAAATTTAATTTTCATTGTTGCTGCCAAATTTAATCTAATGGATTAATTTGGCAACAGAAATTTGTCCCATAAATTTATTAGAGAAAATTTAATCCATGGAAAAACAATTCCATTTAATATAGCAAACTAAATGTTACAGATAAATCCATGTATTTTGGGTAATGGTTTGATTTGTTGCTCAACAGTCAACTTTTGTATGTAAAAGCTAATAAGATGTAGACATGCAGTTTAGAAGGAGTTCCAAATTCCACTATCTAAGCTAAAGATGAGAATGGGACTCACAAACTGTTGAACCAAATGCTAGAGAGCTAAGCATACAGTTGCCAGTTCGACATACATTAACTGATAGATTGCAATGTAAAATTTATTTAGTATTTCCGTTAACCTGCACTTTAGGTCCCCTACTCAGCAAACTTGGTGATAAATGCACTAAGTGTGGTAAACAGGACGTTTTTATCCCTAATGAGCTCTTTATGGCAACCTACGGAGGAAATAATTTGAAGCACTTTTTCGCGCATGCTCATTAATTGTTTTGGTTAATCTGCACTTTAGGTCCCCTACTTCGCCAACTTGCGAATTTGATGCGCTTTTTCGCACATGCTCATTAATTACTCTTTTGTTTTAGCCTTTTCATTGGTCACTAATTAAGTTTCACTTTGAAATAGCGGTAGAATTTTCGCCATGGCATGTGTGATTTTGAAAACTCGCCAAGTAGGGGACCTAAAGCGCATTTTCACCATTGTTTTTTTCTTTTAGCATTTTTGTTGGTCGTTAATTAGTTTCTGTTTGAAAAACCGGTCATTTTCAATAGTTGCTAATTGCTTTTGAAAATCTTTAAAAATCATATTCCGTTATCGCAATGGCAACAGCATTTTTGAAAACGCGCAAAGTATGGGACTCATAGCATACTTTCGCCAAGTTTGCAGACTAGGGGGCCTAAAGCACATTTTCACCAGTATTTCTTGATTTTCACAGCTCTTGCAATCAAAATAATGCAAATACTCTAAGTTACAACTCACATATAGTTTGTAGATTCAATACCTTTGCAATTTTTATCGACTTATTTTTATTATAAAATTTTAAACATTTGAATTCTATATGATACTATTCTTAATGATGATAAACCATACTTTAAATGGTTGTTATTCATTTTGCACCCCCTTATACTTTTGTTTATAGTTCCATTTTGTTTGCACTTATTTATTTCTTTATTCCTCAGTAAATTAAAAATATTTACAATTTTTTTAGACTGTTGGAACTGAAAAACGTATGATGTGAAATTGGTGAAACATGAATTTTAAAAGCTAATGATTATTCTGTTTTGGCATGTTTTTCTGGTAAAACTATATTTGAGGGTGCCTCCTTGGCGATTTTTGATTAGCTCCATTCCTGTTTGCACTGAACATCGTGCAAACAGGTATGACGGCCAAAACATACTGAAATTGCAATGAAGATAATATAAGCAAACTTAATAAATCAAATAAAATGCATAAAATAACTTGGCGAGAAACAAGGGGGCACCATCAATGGGTAAGACATGGTATAGGCAAACTGTTTTTCTATATGATTTGAAAGCTAATTGAGGAGGCCCAGGCAAATCAGGGAGAAACATTTATTGTCATTAATAGAAGCAAAAGAGGTGAAAATGTGTTTTAGATCTCCTGCTTGGCACGTTTTCAAACACGCCAATGCCATGGTGAATATTCTACCGCTTTTTCAAAGTGAAACTTAATTAGCAATCAATGAAAAGTCAATAAGCGACCAAAATTTAAAAATTGATTTTGGTTCAACATTTTAGTATATTTACTGTTCTAATACAAAAATAATTAATATCTAATTTGTGTAATGAATTGAAATAGATGTATGACATGCTATTTAAATTACAACAATCATTTGTTACAACAGTAGCAAATGAAAACTAGAAAAAATATTTAAATACAGTGAGTAAAAAAAGTATTTGCACACCTACATTTTTGTTCATAATTTATAAGAAAATGCATTAATAAATACAAAAATTGGCATTTTAAAAATAAAATAAGCTTATTCATTTAAATGAATTACAAAAAATTCAATAATATTAATAAAAATCCTTTTTTGCAGCAATATTAAAATATCTTACGTCAAAAAAGTATTTGCACACACAACTCAACTTTAACAAATTTGCATTTTCATGCTAATTATTTGACAGTCATCCCGCAGTAAATAACATACATAAGACAACTATAAAAGGAGGTATTGGCGAAACTTTATCAGTTGATTGTCAATTTCAAATTGTAATGGCACCTAAGAAATCTGAATTGCCAATTTCGTTGAGAGAAAAAATTGTTTCTCTACGTGAAAATGGCCTAAGTTATCGAGAAATAGGTAAAAAAGTAAATGTTTGCTTCTCTACTGTTCGGTATGTTATAAAACGCCATAAAGAAAGAGGATCTACATCAAATAACTTGCGCTCTGGACGCCCAAAGAAAGTTTCACTGCGAATGAACCGAAAAATCATAAGAGAAGCATCGAAAAATCCATTTGTTAGTGCAATTACATTAGCCAATGATGTCGCTTCAACATCTGGAGTTCAAATCTGTGCCTAAAGTGTTCGAAATGTCCTGCACGATGCACAAATTTACGGGAGATCGGTGAAAATGCGTTTTAGGTCCCCTCCTTGGCACGTTTTCAAAAGCACCGATGCCATGGCGAAAAATCTACCTCTATTTCAAAGTGAAATTTAATTAGTGACCAATGAAAAGGCTAAAACAAACGAGTAATTAATTAACATGCGGGAGAAAACGCATCAAATTTATGAGTTGGAGAAGTAGGGGACCTAAAGCGCAGATTAACCGGGAGATCTCCAAGGAAAAAACCTCTCATAACGGAACGAAATAGACTGAAGGGGCTTGAATTCACTAAAGAATATATCAATAAGCTAATTGATTTCTGGAAAAATGTCATTTTCTCCGACGAGAGTAAGTTCAATATCTTTAAATCAGATGGCAGGAAATTAGTTTGGAGAAAACCTTGTACTGCTTTTCATACCAAAAATGTGTTACCTACAGTTAAACATGGAGGAGGTTCTGTTATGATTTGGGGGTGCATGGCTAGCAAAGGAGTTGGTAATTTGTGTTTCATTGATGGGAATATGACAGCTCGAACCTATATTGATGTGTTGCGATGTAACTTGCCACAAAGTGCAATAAAATTGGGTATCAGTAATTCGTACTATTTTCAGCAAGACAATGATCCCAAGCACACTGCCGGTATAACGCGTATGTGGTTGCTTTATCATGTACCCAGACAACTTGCCACTCCACCACAATCACCAGACTTAAATCCTTTGGAAAATTTGTGGGATTCTTTGGATTTAAAAATAAGAAAAAGGAAGATTTCAAGCAAATCTGCCCTTAAACAAGCCCTTATTGAAGAGTGGTCGAATACTGACCCTACTGTTTTAGAAAATTTAATTAAATCAATGCCATCAAGATTACAAGCTGTAATAGATGCTAAAGGAATGCATACTAAGTATTAGTTATTTGAAATTTGCTTATATATTATATTTCTATTGTATTCATGCAAGTGTGCAAATACTTTTTTGACACGAGATATTGTAATTTTGTTACAAAAAAACATTGTTATTTATATTATTGTAATTTTTCTGTTAGTTTTGGATGATTAAACTTATTCTGATTTGGCAAGACCAATTTTTTTATTTCTTAATGCTTCTTTTTATGAATTGCAAATAAAAATGTAGGTGTGCAAATACCTTTTTTACCCACTGTATGTATAAATTTGTGGTAAAACCATATTTTAGGGTGCCCCCTTGGCAAACAATGAGATTTTTGTTTGGCCATAGATTTTATTGGCGATTTTTGTTGGCACAGAACAATCAATTGCTCTGTTGCAATCTGAATACAATTGGGTTTTGCCCAGTTTGGTGATTAACCACAACCACAACTTGGCGAGAATCAAGGGGGGCACCCTAAAGTTTAGGCTAACCGATATTTCATTTGTCACATAAGTGTTGCAGACAGTAGAAACTAAAATTATTATAATAACAAAAAAGAATTTTTTACTAAGATTGCTTGATTTCACTTAAAAATCATAAAATATAAGTTGCTACTATTTACATATAAGAATTCAAAAATATTCTAATAAATATTTTAACTTTTTTTTAGGTCATATAAAAATTAAAAAGTTTGACAATATGGTCGCCAATAATAATATCTATTTTCGAAATTGGTTACATTGTTTCTTGGCAGCAATCCACGATGTGGAAAATAAAAGCAAAACTACTGAAAATTAGTTTCGTTTTCATTATAGTTACTTAATGAACTACACAACTATCCAAAAAAATTATCATAAATAACTTGAACATATTTAATCCATCAGAATGCTACAATTTCCGGTTCAAGAACATAAACTGTCCATTAAGAAAATACGAAGCAATTATTTATGATAAAATTACACTCACAATAAAATAAGCATTCAATGATCCAGTATTTCAAATAATTTACTAATTATTAGTAAAATTCATTTCACTCATAATATAACACACTTTATAATTCCAATGATAAAAATAGAAAATACAGCTAAATTTAAAATAAGAATCAACTTGATCGATCGAAATTATTATTGGTTGATTAAGATGATGTCATGTTGCACGCGAAGGCAACTATACAACTTAACAGTAAAATTAAAATAATCGCGCTTGTTTATCATGATTTAATTTTCAAATTCTTTTAATATAAAAAGCATGCTGAAGCAATTTAGAATTTTTGTCATTCAAACTAACGAAATTACATAGGTATGTATTTTACTCACTTATCTAATCAAAAAGTAGAAAATGATACATTTGTCAGTTTCATTCATCCAATACTAATTGCTTTCTTTTATATATAAAAAAAGATAATGATAGACATCACAGACCTCTGTGATAAAGCTGCACAAAAATATGTTTACATCAGTATTTGTTAATTCATAAGCAAAACACATCGGCTTCATCATGTTAGGGAACGGTGCCATTGAAATTTGGTTATTTCGCTCTCATTTGGAACCATTGTAATTATATATAGAATCTTTCCTATACTGTATTTTTTTACTATTTTAGTTCTTAAATCTTAAGATTTTTATAATAATTCTATTGCTTTAATGGATATTTATTGCTACCAAAAACAAGTAACAAAAGAGAGTTATACATGTTAAAAAGCATGCTTTAGTCAAAGATTAGCTAAAAGAATTTTATTCTAATTTAATTTGTAACCTTCTATCTGATTTAGCTATAACACTTGCGCAATTTCTTTCAGAAATATATACTATTTAATCAACAATGAATATATTTAAATAAAAATAGACATACTCTGTAAATAACTAAAAGTACAGTAGAAGTCCATTAATCCGGCATCCAACAGTCCGGAATGCCCGATAGTCCGGCATCGCTCCGGAAAATTGTAAAAATTTTGGTTTTCTCCCAAAGTATGTCTGTAAAGGAAATAAAAACGCTCGAAAGCTATTCGGAAGTTTTCTGAGTGGTTCGAGATCATCCGGAAGCGCTCGGTATTGTTCGGAAACAATTAGCGGCCGGTTAGTCAATAGTAAACGTAACTTTTGAAACTGTTTATAAAAAAAGTGATTTTCGTTCTAACTGTACACAGGGTGACCATGTTTTCAAAATCTAAGCCTAAATAAAGTGACTCAGATGCCGAAATGGAAGAAAAGGAAAAATCATCTGGGCAGAAGTTGCAGCATCACTAAATAAGTTTATCTCTTTTGCTGAGGCTAGTACAGTGCTTCAGAAATTATTGATTTCCATATCATTAGAAATAAATTTTAAACTAAACTCCAAAAGTCAAGAAAACAAAAAGACATTCATGACTTTTTTAAATCTAAGTGAAATATGTTTTACAGTACCTGTACACGCATTATATGAAATGTAAAATAAACTTTGTTGTATGTATTTTCATACTGTATTTGTAGTTTAATTATTAACCTATTGTTCTTATAATTACCATCCGATAGACCGGAATTTTCGGTAGTCCGGCACCGAGCAGGTCCCGAACGTGCCGGATTATCGGACTTCTACTGTAATACGAATCTATGGGATTATACAAAATGAAGCTTGTCAATTTGAATCTTTAAAATATTCATGTAATACAATAACGAATATATTTAAATAAAAGTAAGTACAACCAATTAAAAACTAAAAATAATACAGATCTATGGGATTATAAACAAAAGGACCAATATGCTAATATGAAGTGACCATCATAAAAATGTGACCGATATAATTGAATTTTTTTCCGCGACTATGAAAATATGTTCACAAAGAGCGATGAAATCATTTTTCCGAGCAAAACTATAATGACAAGATTTCCAGATACCTAAACATAACACAAATATCCACAAATATAACATAAAGTCCCTAAAAAATACAACATAAAAAGATGTTTTATTTCGATACTTCATTTTATTATGTTTGATTTATGCATGATTAAGTAAATTAAAATGGTAAACTTTATATATTAAAATACACTTTGTTCTTGACAATTGAATGAATTAAATTCTTTTCTGGTTTTCATTATAAATTATTCTATTTTATTCTTAATATAAAATATGCTTTGCACATGAATAATACAAAAATTTAAAAATGAATTCACTACTTGAGGAGATTAATAACTTATGACAATTATTAGCATTACTAGTATAGTTTTTTGTAAGTTTTTTTTTTATTTTTGTAACAAAATTTTTTATTAAATTTATTACGTCGCTATTGGTGTTTTTCATTCCCAAGTGCTAATGGTGATAATGTTTGCTTATATTATTATGATTTTGTACTTTAAAAAGCCATCCCTAGTAGCAATTCAACGGTGGGCGGTCATTGGGCAAACGCCTCAGGATGATGAATACTCACCGGGCCCTGCGTGGCAATAGTGCATGGAACAGTGCACTATTTGTCACCTCTATCGGGGAGCGGCTGCGGTATCACTCCCCAGTGAATTGAAGTGACCGGTGCGATGAGTTTATGGCAAATGGGCCGATGAGTTACGTTGAGTTCGATGAAAAGGCAGTGAGTGTTGCGATGATACTATGCCATGCATTTTTATATTCTACTCGGATAGCAAAGCTGTTGTTTTGCTTTTATATATCAAAAATACACTATCGTTTAATAAACTTTTTAACGATAATGTACTTTTGCTTTATAAGCTTGACACACAAAACCAAGGAAAACAAATTTTATTTATACATTTTTTCATAAATAAAAATATTTGTGTTGAAAGAAATACTTTAAAAAAAATTGGATAGCATATTTATAAATGAAATTTAAATGTATTTTGCAGATCTAATATTTTTTCACTCTTGAACACATTCCAATATTTTCAATAACTTATTGAGTGTCACAAAGTTGGCAGATTCAACATATAACTTCAGTTTTAGAACTTTTTTTTTTTTTTTTTTGAATGATATTCAATAAATTTTCCTAGAGATCATATTCATCAAGTTTTTTTTTCCCTAAAGTAATTTCCTATTTTAGAAAAATAGAATTTAATTCAGCAGATAGTAAAGATTTTCCAATTTTTTTTAAAAAATTTCTAATTGAAATTTAATTGTAAAAGTCTGAAAAAATTTATTATTAATATTGCTTTCATAAGCTTTATATTTCACTAAGTCCTCGTGAAATTCATTTAGAAATTAGTTTTGAAAATGGAGATTAAAATCATAAGTTATTCATTTAATTCTTCCAATATATTTGATACACAGAAAAATATTATCATAGAACATTTTTAAACTACAGGCTTTGATAGATTTAAAATACATTGATTATGTTTTAATTTAGAAGACTACTTTATATCTATGGTCTTAGTTGCATTCATTTTTGATATTCTTTAATTTTATATAAATAGCAGAAAAGTTCACTTAAACATAAATATTCTTGAAATTTTCAAAAGCAATATTTACAGAGTTAAGGGTGATAAAAAAATGAGATACAAATTTTTTAGTAAGTATAAATTTTTTATTGTAATAAGATTAGAAATTCAGTTATATTCTCAGATAAATGTATATATGTATACATATATTCCTACTTGTGTGCATTTTTGCACTTTTTATTTTAATATTTATTACACTCTCAACTTCAATATTTACAAACTTAATCACAAAAATAAAATATTCACAAAATATAAAGGTTTATTATTTTTATTTTTTATATATCAGACATATTATTACACACACATTAGGTTATATTTATTTATACATTAGACTGTGGTTTTTTTTTTTTTTTTTTTTTTTTTTTTTTTTTTTTTTTTTTTTTTTAAGGCTCTTCTTAAACATTTCCCACCTCTGTCAGGTACACACAGCCATTTTTTTATTGTATTGCTGTACATCAACATCTATAACATGGCTATCATGATGGCGAGTAGAAGCTAAAAACAAATAATGTAATATTAAGAAACAAAGTAAGGTCAACATTTCAAACATTTTTATAATTGATATTATTAATATTACATTTTCTGTAAAAAAACAATTTTAAACTTTACATGGAATGTAATGAAAAATAAATATAAAGTTAAAATATTATTAAAATTAAAGTTTAAACTAAGAAAGATAAGATGTAAAGTTAATCCATATACTCCAATCATTCTTTTGATCTAATGATAAACTTAGCATTTTAAAAATTACATAAGAAAACTTTAGAAACTTTGTTTTTTTTATATACCATTCAGATTGCTTGAATTACTTTGAAATTTACATTATGTCAGAGGAAAAATTCCAAGAAAGATGAAACCCAAACCAGGTCTCTGGAATTATTTATTTTTAAATAATTTTTACAGTAAAAATTTTAAACATAATTTTTGTTGCAAAAAATATATAAACACATATTATATATCTTTAAATTTCAAATATACAATTTGCATATTGTATACATTTATACTAAAGCGGTTTGATTATTTTTCCTTGTATTAATATGTGTAATATAAATATTTATATATTATACAAACAATCTGTCTATCATAACTTAATATATTGTTTTATTTATGCCACAATATTTATCATTGACTAACAAGGAGAACAATGAAACTCATTTTCTTTTTGGATAATTACTACATATATCACTAATTTTTTTTGTCATATATTAAACATTATGCACCAGATTTTTAAAATTCTCTTCAAACAAGTTCAATCTTCAAGTTAAAAAAAAATCAACTAAATAAACATTAAAAGACTCCAAACCTTCAATAGTTTGTAAAGGAAAAATTCATACACAGTAAGCAACCCACCTTTATTTGACTTGGACTTAATATCTTGGTTATACATTTAATACAAATATTAATATGCAAACTGTACAATTTCTTATGCTGGAAATTAAACAATCTAATTACAAATAGGACTTTAAAATTCTTATTAATTTTATCATGTAATAAATCATGAAAATTATTTTATCAAAATTAGTTATTACATGAACATGATTAAAGCTGGGAAATATAGTTTAACATATGAAATATGGGAAACACAAAAAATTTTCTTTATATGGCAAAAGTATACCTTTACACATTATGTTAGTGAAAGACCATAATTTATATTCGGAAAATTTGGATACCAAAAATATTTGAATATTAGTAGATTCACATGAAATTTTATGAAATTCTTTTGAGACTTTAAAAGACCTACTAAGTAACATAAATGATTTATTTTCACTTAAGATTATATCATGAGTCTTAATGTCACATCATGACAATTGTTTGAACCTTTAAGTGTGAAATAGGTTCCTTCTAATTTTAAATAGTGCTACCCAGCTATACTAAGTCTTAACATTAATGATGATTGCTTAAGAGATTGATTCTATGATTTCAAAATTTTCTGAAATATCTGTTAACTGCACAGCATTTAATTCTTTGTATCTTCAATACACTTGCCAAAGGGGTAGATTGAAGATCTAATAAGTTTTTTCAGCTTTCCTAAATAATTTTCAAACTGGAAAACACTAAAATTATCTAGGTGGCCATACCTTTTTATATTTTCAATAAGATGTGATAATGCATGGATACTGTATGTGATAAATTCTTTGCCATACAAAATTGTACACTTCTCAACAGACTTTAAGCAAAGAGCCACCATATTCAAAATATTCTGCAAGAGATTTTTCATTGACCAGTATTCATATTGAAAAATGTAACAAGAGGAAACAGTTGTAATATTTCTCAGATAACATATTTTTCAATAGAACTGGTTTTGTATAGAGAAAAAATTGTCGCCATTCAGTAGCTTTCCAAAGATCAATGTGTTTTAAATGGCAGTTTTTTTTCACCATTTCTCAAAGAAGCATTAATTTCTAGATAAGTCATCTTTCGATACCATTTACCCTTTCATCACCTACTATTTATCATAACCATAGTAACCAGTAAACAATTTAGTACAAGTAACAAAAGCTCTTGATGGATATCACAAATTACTGTATTAACAAAAATTGAAAAGTTTTTACCCAATATTGCAAGACCATCATAACAATTTTTAAATCTTTAACTAATTCTTCCAGAAATTCATTGATATCAGGTTTCTTTTCAACAAATAAATACCAATGAGAAAAGGTATCTATTATCTTTCTAATGTTACCTAAAATTGGCCAAAATTTATATGAACTGTTATACAAAGGAAATCTATCAATATGTAAATTTATGCTTATAGTAGACTGTTTTAGTTTTCAATCCATATTAGAGTTTTTGCTTAATAGTGTTTTTTAAAGAGAAATGGATATATTCACTTTCTTGAATTTTAGATACAGAAACATAAGTAGGTGTACTGAGTAATGTTCTAGCTGGCAATTTTGTATGATAAGGTTTAAGTACATTTAATATGCCATTTATAGCAACACAAGTTAAATTATGTTTCAAAAAACATTGTTTTAATTTCTCTTTAGGTACTGAATTGCTAAAGATATTTGACTCATTATATAAAGAATTAAGTATTTTGAAATCTTTAACTGTGGCACTACATTGTTGATCTGGGTCCATGTAATTTTCATTACTGGTTTTTAATTACTATATATTATTATTATTATGAATATTTATAAACTAAAAACAATAAATAGACTTAAGTACACAATAAAATTAATATTATTTCAAACACATTGTTTGTAATTCTTATTCGGACTTACATTTTACCAGTACAAAATAAATATAAGTCTACAAAGGGACAGAATTAAATAAATAGGCATTTTAAAGATATGTACTTGTTATTTATTTAAAAGAATTGATAGTACTTACCAAAATATTCTGTTATAAATGCTTGCTAAAAATGATATAATAAATAATAGCTAATTCCAGAGCGAAATATAACTAGTACAAGTAGTAGAGAAAAAAAAAAAATTGGTAAACACAATGAATTTCAAATATGGCGGCCGCGCATGCGTAGAATGTTTACTTATTCTACTCGTGATTCGTTTCAATCTCTTTGGTAAATACCACGGCTGTCGCTTAATGACCACTGCATCAACAGCCGATGACGATGTCGAGCACAATGTGCGGTAGAAAAAACAGTGACCGTTTCATGAATAAGATACCGGGCTCGGACCGATGAGAAAATTTGGTGAAAAGTGAGTTGCCAATGGAACCGGTGAATGGCCAGTGTAATACCAATAAGCCTCTGCTACTAGGGATGTTAGTATCCTTCAATATTTGATGTAATTTGGAAATAAAAAGTTTTTTTTTTATGTTTTATTGTTGTAACACTATTTAATGCTTTATTGTTGCAAATGGAATCATCAGAGAAGTTCAAGATGTATTATAACCAATATTACATTTTCATGTATGCACAAACTAGCAAAAAGATCATGTTTATTTCTTAACATAGTATTGGTCTTCCTTTTTCTCAGAAAAGTATATCCATTACTCCAATGCAAAGTAGCCCAAATCAATTCAAAGGGTACCACTGTAGCTCATATATATTTGAAGACAATCATGTTAAATTATTTTAATAATTAAATCATTTACTTCAAATATTTAGATAATCAAGTCATCTATAAATGACTTTGGCTCCATAATATGATGTATCTTTCTAAAATTCTATTGTTATTCGGGTGTCTATGCAAATATTCCCAAAATAGTTGAATGTAATCATTCTCCTCGTAAAATTGGTTCAATTTGAATAGAGAATACCATCTATACCATAAAGTAAACCCTTATATTATAAGACCACAATGCTTATTTAAACAGCTCTTGGTTTAGGGCTTCAAATTGTTTGCGTCACTCTTGAATCCTACCATCAGTCCTTGCAAATTGGAATTATGACTCATCTACCCAAGTAATTTTCGAGCCATCTAGAGTCTCATCAATATGCCTTTAAACTTATCACATTATCTACAGTTAAAAGTGTATTGCTAATAATAGCAATAAACATTTCTTTGCTTGCTCTTATCCGATCAACAACAAATTGTGATATACAGTTCTCTAATTCATTTGATGAGTCTTTCGTTTTGATTATTGTTGTAATTTGACCTAGTATTGTAGCGAAATCTATACAAGAGTCGGTACCGACTCTTGTATAGATTTCGCTGATTACCGAACTAATCAGCGATTTGAATAAGTAGATGATCTGTAGTTAGAGATAAATCTGAAATTATGTTTTTAGCATACTTTTGACATTATATAAAGAGAAGATTATTGATTTTCGAAAGAATATCTGAAATGAAACTTCTAAGAACATGTATATTATAATAGAATTTCATATAAAATCTCAGCTCTTCCAATTTAAGTGATGCAGTATAATCAATCAGAAAACTTTTCACGTGAATTATTTACATGCAAATGAAATCTCTGACGTTGTATTGCCCATTAATACATTTTTTTTCCACATGAAAGTATTGCTCTCAGAATATTTGCATGTCGCTACATTATGATTTTGTTTGTTATTTGGATTAATACGCAATCTAATGTTAGTAATTAAAATTAAAAACATAAACCACAAGTTTTCATAGCGAAAAAAATTTTAATTAGAAAATTTCCATAGTTTAAATTAAAAAAATTCCAGTATACATATATACCTATAAATAGACAATGGCATATCCATGCACAACAATAAACACAAATCCATTAAATGTTTAACTATTTGTACCAACCATCGTTAAATACCTTGCAACTTTGAATTATAATCAAATGATGAGCTCAATGCTAAAACTGGTATACTTTCTATATCATAGCAGTGGAGAAACATTGTTACAGAAAAATATTTGAAGTTTATAAGATTTGCTAACATGAAGGTATTTGACTAAGCATATATGAAAACAATAGTGGCTCTTCTTCCAATATGTCTCTCCCAACTTTATGTCCTGCATAGTATAATAAAGGAAAAGGTGGTTATCTTTCAAAGATCTGTTTGTAAGTAGAAATGTATGAATTTGGTATTTAAACGTGAACTAACATCGCATTACCATGGAATTTGTAGCACTGGTATCAAAAGAACTGGAGTTAATTGTCTGCTGATATGCAAATAAGAATAAAATTTGTAAAAACAGGTTGTATCATTGGTCTTATCGATTGATAAGAGACGTGTTCGCAGCATACAGCTATGCGAACGTCACAACGAGACCTTATAATCATTCATTTGGTAGGAAATTAAAACTACAATTTCGATTAGTTTTCTATTTTATAGGTACTCGAATATCTTTCTGGAAACAATATGCTGTAAATATTTTTATCCTCCATTAGTCATTGAAAAATATAATTCTGAGTGACTGACATCATACATAACAAATATAATTAGTTTCAAAATCACATAGAAGTTTCGAGAACCTTCCCTATAACGTTGTACACTCAGTTTTTAAATGCAAATGTGTTTCAGACCTTTTTACAATCAAGAAATATTTCTTAGAGATTCATTGATAGAGTGAAAACTCTTAGAGCTTGAATTATTAAAGATCCGAAATCCAAGGATAGATTGAAAGAAACTTTTAATGATAGAGATGCTTCGTATTGCAATTATTGAGACTTGAAATTGAAGAATGAACAATGCTTCAGAATTTAATTTAGTTATTTAATTATATAGCACGATAGCTCATCGGCGGGTCAAGATCTATAGTGATCATATCTGTTTTCTTGACCAAGGGTTCTGAAGTGCGAAGCATGTGTCCCGGTTAGGTGATCAGACTAACGCGAAAGCTATACAAATAAACATAAAAAGTATGCAAATATTGTTAATAAATAGAAAATTTTGCACACTTTACAAAAGTAGAAAATATCTTTTTTTGAAAAGTACACCATTCGAGATACAAAAAATAGCAAATATTCTGAATTAACAAATGCTACTCTCGTTTCTGAATATAATATGTGTTCTTAGTTATCTGTTTGCCTAATGTGGTCACGTGAAATCATGTAAGAGAACATTTCAGGATATTGATAGACATAGCCAATGAAACCATTATATTAATATAGTCAAACATTTTAACATTAAGCAAAGAATTTATATGTCATACCTCAAATTATTTTGCGCTTGAAATGAGCATCTTAAGTGATTGGTAAATTTTGATATCATTTTTTATTTTTGAATATTCTAAATATAATGCATTCTTTCATGAAGAAAAAAATTGATATTAAAGTTACATATTCATTTAGATTTTTTGACACAGCGTAGTGTGCAGCCTAAGGCCGTTGTAAAGCAATTTTAGCATTTACCACGTATAAATTGCTTTCTGGAAGGGTTTTTTTTATAGTGTGCTGTATTTCCTTGTGGCACCGGAAAATTCCCAAGCACTTACTCCACTTAACATACATGCAGAAGTCAGATGTTCAACATCTATATTCCATTTTTCAACAGTGGGCCGGTTTAAACGAAGACCGTCAAAGAGCGATGTCCAACTACTGCTAATAGTATTACAACTGCTAGTAGCAGGCCCTGATCTCAAACATACTAGTACTACAAATACACTACAACCAACAAGTATTTGGGCACTTGTGTAAGAGATATGGACAATTTGTTCGTATTCTAAAATTGTCAGAGCCACCACTTGAAACAACTAATTACACACTTGAGACATTAATTCTTCTAGATATACTTTTTACAATATTTGGATGATGGAAAGAGGTATTTTTTTAAAATCGGCTTGAAGAAGACATACAAGTTTCTTTAACTGATTTTGGATGAAATGCTGCACCTCTTAATTTGGCATTCCAACTCAATCCAGGTGTTATACAGGATTCAAGTCTGAACTCGGAGCAGAATAGTCCAATTGGTTCACACCATTGATAGTAGGCCTCGTTGGACTGGTTGGTTAAGACATAGTTCTCATTATCGAAAGGTAATGAGTTCAAATTCCAGCTTTATCGAAGATCCCTTGTGTTGACTAAAAGCGGAAGTGGCACATTAAATAGGTCATGGTAGCAATGTTCTGAAAGGGAAAATATACCTCTGGTGGTAGCATTTCAAATATTAGATCGTCTTTTGCATGGTCCCTGGTTCTAAGTTTCGAAGGTTGCCAACCAGCTACTTCCACCCAATTGATAGACGCCAACTCTGGACTAAGTATAGGAGAGTATGTTGGGCAACAACAACTCCAAGCACAATATTAGACACACACCTATCTATGGTAGAAATCTCAACATTGTAAGTATTTTAATCCAGGAAGTAACAATGATCTATGCAACAAAACTGCCACAGCGTAAAAAGCGTATTGTCGTCAAGAAAAGAATAATACGAGTATGCATTGAACCTACGATGAATTGGGATCAAGGGTCTAAATCCATACCATGATAAACTTGTTATCCATATCACGATATACTCTGTGAAGTATATAGAAAATACAATTTCTTATGAATAAATGAATAAATGGCTTATGGCTTATGAATAAATGAAATGCATTTGCAAGTGGTGATTTCTTTGATTATTCATAAGCCCCAGAATAATTCTTTTAATTTGAACTAAGAAATAGTAACAGGGTAAGCAATCTATTGGGTTCTTAGGAAAGTAATTTCGTTTATTATTATTATTATTATTTATTTATTTATTTTTGGAAAATGAAAGTAAAGTTTCGTATAATGAATAAATATTTTATTAAATTATATATTGGCCATTCTGGTTCAACTCCTTTTACCATCTTTTTGGTAGTTTTATGTTTCACGCTCAAAATATTGTTGGTCTTTGTTGGAAATAAACTGATCCAGATGGTTTTTGACCTCTTCATTTGAAATAAAGGTTTTACCATCCAAAATATTTTGCAGTGACTGAAACAAATAAATAACCCAAAGGTGCTAGATCTGGAGACTATGATGGGTGTGGCTGTGTATCCCATTCAAACTATAAAAACTTCTGGCTAATGACTAAACTTGTATGATTTCTCGCATTATATTGGTGGAACACTTCACCTTTTCTTTTTTTTAATTCTGGCCTTTTCTGATTAAATGCATCATTCAATTTGTCGACTTGATGACACTAGACTTCCGTATTAATTGTTGTATTATCCGGTTAATTTTTAGATATATTTTTATCTTTAAGTTTGAATAAATTAAAGAATAATTAGTCCTATTTAATTCTTAAATTTTTATTTTTTTTTCTAAAAAAGTTGTATAAGTGAAAAATATTTGTTATTTTGAAAAATATCAAGTTCATTCAGATGAAATATTTCTAGTTAAAAATTTTCACCTAGAAAAATTTTATTTACATTTTTAGAAACTATTTTATTTGAAGGAATTTTCTTCTTAGTAAAATTTTCCCTTTCAGTTCATATTTCTCCACAAAATTTACAAAAAAAAAAAAAAAAAAAAAAAAAAAAATCTTTTAAAAATTAAATCACTGTGAAAAAGTAAAAAGATTTTTCTATAACAGAAAAATTTATTTTACTTGAATTAAATAACAATGAAAAAATCTGGTTACTGAGGCTTTAGTATATATTGATAAAGTTAGATTCATTTTAACGGTATAGGAGGTCCTGGGTTCGAATCCCGGCTCAGGCATGGATACACTTTCTCTTTCTCCCTATATGTATTTCTTGTCTTTTCTTCAGATGATGGATGAATGTGGCCTGCCCTATAAACGGGTTTGTGGTGGTGTGGCGTATGCGATGCTATTCGTACCTCCGTAACTTGGCTCACAGGTGCCCACCGAGTAACGATAAAATGAGTAGCAGTTTCCGGCCTTGTTGCGGCAGATGGGCTTATGTACTTACTTGTTCAAGGCTGCTCGCCATTAGAAATAAAAAAAAAGATTCATTTTAAAGAAATATCACAGAAATGTATGTATGTGATGTACGTGAAATTTCACAATGAATGTATGTGAAATTTCTCATCAAATACAACATGATTTTATATTTTCATAAATAGAGAGATAGAATTACTTTTATGTGAGTAAGAGAAAATAAAATTCTCATATTTCGAATGCGTTAAAATACGCAAATTTGTAATATGTTTGGCCTTATTTTTGCACTAGAAAGCAAATCCTATTTCTTTGAAAATCTGTGTTAAGTATAATGAATAAAACTATGAATAAAATAAATTTTGTGAGATTAACTAGTTTTCTTACACATGTAAGTAAATAATCTAAGTAAATAGAATACTTCCTCTTTTACATCTTTATAATTATTTTATAATGCCCATATAACTATAGAATATTTTATTTTAATGATTTAAAAGTATGATTAAAAGGTTTATGCTTTTTTAAATTTCTACGTTGTGAGTGATTTTACAAAGATTATGTAGATTCCCCCAGATAGCAAGAATGTAAAAATTGTACAATATACTATATCACACGTATAAGAAATCTCTTAAAGCAATATTTGTCATTCATTGCAGAAGAAAAAATTAAATAAGGTTTTTGAAGAGAAAAATAAACTATATATATAAGAAATATAAGCCATACATGTAGCTGTAGTATCTCATTCGGTAGATCTTGTTCTTTCAAGCCAAAGGAAGTGAGTTTGATGCTGGGACCGACTAAACACCACCACGTTCACTAATGCCGACTGGTACTCATTAAATATATCGTGATCACAAAGTCTCTAAAATTCATAAACAAAATCAATACTTCTGGGTGTGTCTAGGGACTTGCACTTTGTCTCTGCTTCAAAAATAGAAGATCCACCATTGGCTTGTAAAGCTGATATCTAGTGTCATTTGAACCAGGAACTCCTTAGGTTTGACAAGAAGTTGCACTCTCTGGCAGGCACGCCAAATGCTAGAATTGAACTTGACTGGATTTGGGGTTGGTACAAAATGCTAAATAAATAATAGTCTTAGTCCATAAATACTCTGGGCACCAAGACAAGATAAAAAGCAATGCATGTACGTAAAAATACTGATTTAGCTTAAAAAATAAATTCACATGCTTATTTTAGAATTATTGGATATGTATTATATTAAATATTCTTATATGTATTTTGAAAATAGTTTGAGATTTATTTTTATTTTAAAATTAATTATATATGCCTAAAATCTAAATATTATTAAAGCTAATAAGAGATTTTCTATACTATTATCTTTCTGACAAATTTTTTTTCAACAAGATAATAGCATAGAAAATCTCTCCAGAGGCAAATTTAAATTGTACTATTCCACCAAGAGATTTTCTACGACAACATATCTATCCTAACTACCTAATTAAAAAGAATATAATTACACATACGTACATACACAAATATACACATTTATACGTATACATACATACATACACGTATTGTGTATACACAAATATATATATGTATATATGTACTTGTCACATATATATACACGTACATTCTTTGTAAATCCTCTTAAAATATGAAATATATTTTTACATAAAATAATATAATTTATCAGTTTCTGTTTATTTGTTGTGTGAGATCAGCAATCGATGCAGTTTAGTTTTTGAAAACTTCTTTGTTTATAATTGTGAAAGTTTTTCGCTTAATGCCCAGGGTTTTTCGCTTAATGAAGGTGCGATACACATTAAAATCTAATTTCATCCAAACAAAATAAATAATTTTATTACAGCGAAATTTTCTATAATTTATTATGGAAAGGAATAATACTTGAATTATAAGAAAAATAAGTTTCTCGGAGAATGTATCGTATGTTAGAGCAAATGTAATAAATTACTAGTTAAATAGTTAGTTGCTAATAAATTACTAGTTAAATTGGGAGATCGTAAACTTAAATTACTATTTAAAATATTAGTTTGGGGAAAAAGTATTCCATTATTTTTTCGGTAGACGTCTGTAGTGATCGATATCTCGTGAGGTATCTATCAAACAATTTCAGATTTATGCTCGTTGGAAAGCTGACATTTGACACTAAAATATCCTTTTGCGGTTTTTTGTTTGATTAATTCAGTTACGAGTACAAGATTTTAAAAATGGAAGACAACAAACAGAAATTTCGATACATTTTCGTTTTTCTCTTGTAACTGCGAAAAAGATTGCCAGGTGGCTAAAATTGTGAAAGGTGTTTATCGTCCTATATAAGACTGTAACAACCAGTTACGTACAATTTTTGTTTCGTCGATTCCGTTCGGGTATTTTTGATGTTAGAGATGCACCTTGCATGTGGATACAGCATCGTCGAAAATGTCTGTAAAATATCAAAACTGTCGAAGTTGACCGCAAGTCAGCAGTAGTAACGCGCAAGACCTAAAAATTTACATGAAAACTGTTTTAAACCTTTTTACAAAGCGAATCCAAAAGAAGTTACATAAAGTTCACGTGAAAATAATAGATTTCTTTTTCCCCAACCTAATATTAAAAATGAATATATCCTGAAAACATTTCTTTCATATTATAAAAATAATTACTATTTTTTAACATTTGAATACATCTCCATGTACACAAAATATATTCGCTGCATAAAGTGAACTGAGAATGATAATTGTCTGCTTTACACATAAGTAATTTTTTGAATTAAAGTACATTTCCCTACGCGCAATTCGCCAATTTAGAGATAAAAATAAAGAGTGGAATACGAAATATCCGAATATAATCGTTCATACTTGGTTCTAAGGAATCTCTGTTAATCACTCCCAATGAGGCCTTTTTGCAGCCAATAAAACTAAAACTTAAAAATAAAGCCAAGAGAATCTTCTCAAATAAGATAAAGCTACCTAATGACCTATTAAATTACTGCGACTCACCAAGGGAATACTCATCTCAAATGCATTTGCATATGCATTCGAAGAAAATATTGTGTAGATGAGTATTACTTTGTTGGTAAAGATGACATATAAAAATGTGAATGACGATTAGAAGCTTGCATCTTTATTTGTAATGCGCATTGTGCTCTATTTAACGAGCTATGATAAAGTAAACAATATCATAAGAGGAAATCGTGAATAATTTAACACAGTTTGGCAGGACAACTATTTAATTGAGACCTCCATTATTTTTCTCTCTTAATCGGTGTGTCCTGTCATTTCAGAAACGGAAATTGAAAAATTTCGCCAAACATACGATGTCTAGCATAAAGTAGAAGCACTTAGGGATTGTATAACAACCCAATTGTGTATTTGTTGTCGTTCTCAGCTTTTACCGAATGTTGAGAAGCGAATGGCTTTTAGCTCTAATTATGTTCCTAACTATTACTCCATTTCGAGCGCCTGTGTGTTGTTCGATAAATGTACGGTTAGACTTATGCCTTCGCCAAGCATTGATACATCAATCATTTCTGAAATGTAAGCGGAATTATTTGCTGAAAATTACCTAGTCACAGCAATGTAATATAAATGTCATTAAACGTAGCTTTTAAGTACTAATGATTTTCGAGACAGGAACGAGTGAAGAAATTATGTCGAAAAGTAATTAATCTATCAAGATTAGTAGGAAGAAAACATTTTATTTAAAGTAAATAGAGCGAAAGATCTTAAGACATAACCAAAAACAAACCACAAACGTAACCTTTTTTTATCCTTTTTAAAATCAGAGAAAGTTTTGTTAGACAAAATGCTTAAGATATGTCACAAAACAAACGATTCACAACTATGACCAAATACTCGTCACATGAATACTTAAAACACTGTGCAAAAAGAAATGAATGATAATTTAAAATAAAATGTTTTCTAAATTAATATGTTTCAAAATAATAAAAATACTTTAGTTTAACATTTGACAAGGAAAGTATAATTACACTATCCAATATAAAAGATGATAACGGAGAAAAGAATATCGGATAAAAACATTTTAAAGTAAGTTTTTTGTAATAGAGAAAAAAATTTGAATCTTCCAGTATTTCAACAGTAGTTATACGAAATCTACATCTGGTAGTAGATTTATTTTTAACTGAAAACTGTTACGTGAGTAGTTTTGATAGAATTAGTTTTGAATATTATTACATATTTTTTATTATGTGATACAATTCCTATATTTTTTTTTAAAAAAAATGCCATAACCATGTACTACTTGTATTACTACAATTTTACCCAAAAATTGACTATGGACAACTATAGAGGTAAATTAATGAAGAGAATATAATAGTATTGCGATGAAAATTTTTACTGTTCGCATCTGTTAAATTATATATTTAACAGAAATTGCGGCTAATATCATAACATGATTAAACTATTTTTGGCATTTTATATTACCCGATAATGTAATATTTCTTATCTACTTCATTATCTTTTGTTTGTTTTTTTAATATAATATATATTAATTGTACATAGCATATGTGTGTTTTAAAATTTCTATGGAATATTTCACTTATTTTTAATATAATAAATAAAAATACCCATTAATTATACGTAATATATGCGTGTTTTACAATTTTGATATGGGGTTGAAAAATTTGTTTTTTTCAAAAGGTATCCAAATAAAAAAACTAAGAAAATAGCAAAAAAATAACTTAAAAACTTTTAATCTTATTCAGTTATTGTCTGGCTTTTAATTCATGAGTTGGTTTGTTACTCAGTTCATGTTTTGTACACTATAGCTTTAAGGAGGATTTCGTACATCAATAAATTTTCCATCCTAAGAGGAAATAAAAGTATCAAAAGGTTAACTATCGGAACTAACTATTTATTCAGCTGAGAGTAAAATTTACATGCCTAAAATAAGTTTGATTTTACAATTGAAGCTATTCATTTTATTGTAGCTTTTTGTGTGTGCCAGCCAAGTTTGCAATATCGGGAGTGCTGCTCCACTTTTCCAACTGAACACTATTTGGTGTGGAGTCCGACTACTTCAGTAAACACATTTTTATAGGTACTCGTTAATAGGGTAGCCAACCATTTACACAAGAAAAGGACAAAGATAAGAGAGAGAGAGAGAGAGAGAGAAAGTACAGTCACGCCCGAATCGAGATTCGAACCCAAGTCCTTCCCACCCATAGTCAGGTACGCTGACTTCTAAATAGTGTAGGCGGCATTCATTCTATTAATTTCTAAATTTAATTAACGACATTTTAAAGTTTTTATAAAATTATTTGTCAAATTTTTATGCTTTTCAAATGCGAAGGCTAATTTATTTGCGACTGGCAACTTAACAGGATTCTGAAACACTAGAAACATTGATGCCTGAGATAGGAATCAAACTCACATACTGTTGAGTTGAAATAAAGGGTATAGAATCTTAACCATACAGATACCTAATCAATATCATTTTATTGGAATGCACTTATTGGTTTTAAAATTTAATAATGAGTGTATTTAACTATCTCAACAATATGATTTTAATTAAACTAAATATACTCATCATCGAAAATAAATACATTTTAAATTAATCATTCATCATGAAGCGAAATTTGGAAGAAAAGTTATAAACATTTATCACTTGATAGATAGAATTTTTTTACCCATACAATTTGTCAGGAACGAAAGATTGCAAGGCTCGTGTTATTTGTTAGCCACTTTCTTATCGTCGTACATTGCCTTTTGATACCTATGTGTGAAAAATAGTATTTTTAGAAATTTATGAATGAAAATTCTAAAATTTGAATAATAATTGGTGGAGGAGAAACGTCAGAAAGTTTACGATAGTCTAATGGTAAAAATATTACTCTCACATTTGAAAAGTAGTTTACCCATTGAAAATTATCAGATTTGTGATCGTTAAAATCTTGAGGAAAGTAACCATCCAAATTTTGGTTTAGAAATATGGAAAAGAGAGAAGATGCCCATCCTGGTGTTGATCTCATCACTTGGCAAACGTTCAAAATTATAAGATGTATTAGTAAGCTTGATACTTCGATTAACTGCAATAGGGAACCAGAAACTTAACGCTTGAATATTATATAACAAAAGTAGAATGCATACTTTCTAAATATCATTGTACTACAAGACGACGAATTAAAAGAAAGGAAAATAATTTTAGTCACTGAACATAATCAATGAAGCAAATGAGAAAGTTTCAAATATAGCATGGATCTATCATTAATGCATCTTTTATTAATGTGAAAAATAACGATTATTAAACATAACTATTATAACTTTCCAAATTTAATTTTAATTTGAACTAATTTTGAGTCAATTTTCACAGCTGGTCATTAAATAGCAACATCATGAAAAAAAGCAAGTAAAAAGGAAGATATTTATGTAACGTAAATAGTAGGGAATGAAGATAAAAATATGAATTTTAGAAGTTCACAGGAGTGCGAAAATTGGTTGAAAAAGTTGGGATCCTTAGCAGATGAAAGGGTCTTTGCCTAGTTGGGAATGGAATCGAACTATGATATAATTTCATGCTGATTTAGGTCGTACCATACTGCATCATTTGTAGCTGTAGAGGAATGACGTACCAGTCTAAGCAACCAGTGATCAGATGTTACCTATTAATGAGAAGTCTGGAGATCAAGAAGGCCAGGATAGCAATCAAATACTCTTTTTATCGAGAAAGGTCAAAATACGACGTGTAACATGTGTTCAGGCATTTCGCTAGCCTCGAAATTAAGGTACAAACACTGACCTTAAATTGTCAGAAATGCATTGATTAGGATTCAAATTACCGACGATCTAAAGTAGAGATGTGGATATCGTATATCTAATGCCTGCTCATGCCATCACACTAGGTACAAAGCTAGTGTGATGTAAAAAAAAGCATGAATAAAGTCATCAGGTGAAAATGATGCAATGTTTTCAAAGCTATTTAGCTATGATTAAACGACGTATGTCAATATACCCATGATAGGAATTCATTGAAAATCGCTTAAAACCATGGTTATCTCTATCTCGTAACAATCAATGTTTTCCAAAAGCCGGAGAGCCAGACAGAAAAACTGGAATCGATGAAAGATACCGATAGAAAAAAATTGAGATTTCCGGAAATTTTGGAAGCAATATCGCTAAATATTTTAAAATTTGAGTTCTAAACATCAATTAAAACAAAAAAAACTCATGATTTTGAAAAGATTTAAAAATGATAAAAAGTGATTTAGCCTATAACGAACGCAACCACTGTGTGGTTACAAATTAATGATGTAGGAGATAATGGCGAAAAACAGCAAACATGCCATTGAAGAAGTGGAAAAATACGAGTTCGGAATCAAGCTCATATAACTTTTTAAAACGTCATTTACAGATCAGAAAATATATAAGATTTCTATGAAAGCAGTGGTTAAAAATAGCAATTTATATAGGAAAAAATTAACTCCCGCGTTTTAAAGAACGATCACTTGGAAAATTATCCATTTAGTGCCGTGAGAAAAAGGAGACGAATACAATGCTCGCTTTGATAACCGAGATTATAATATTCCATGGCCAGAACATGTTGATCATCACAAC
>JAPDSC010054506.1:26150-57890 GCA_026290005.1 Latrodectus geometricus
AAATTATTTTAAAATGATGAATCAAGATTTTTGCAACATGTGTTCGTTATTACTTTTTAATTTCAAACATAAAATACATAATTTGTCAATAGAGAAACACACTGATTCAATGAGTTTAGAGATAAGGTTTTTATTAATTTTATTCATAATACAGTTGTTCAAAACAATAATCACGATTCAACATTGATAGCTGTAACAAAGCTATATTCAACAATGACGATGAAGTCTCAAATATACTGCGAAAGGAGCGCAGTATTGCAGTGAATGAGAATGAATGAATTAAGAGAAAGCTGAAATTACATGTTCAAGAAAACTTGAACTAGAGATGAATTTTTTTCTTAAAGTTACATGCACATTTTTTTTTATTTTATAAGAAATCAATACACAAATTGTTACAAAACATTACACAAAAAATTTAATTAAAATTGAGAATATATATATTTTTTAATGTGTTCTAAAGTGATTACATTTCTTTTAAATAACATTATTCATTGTTATTTAGTAATGATTTTTTTTTAAAGTATTGTGTGTTTTGTCTCTAAGTGTTTCAAATATTGCCAATAACTTTTGAGATACAAGATGTAAAGATTCCAAAATATCGTATTTTTATAATTGTTTTTATGGAATGTTAAAAATAATTTCTTTGAAAATTACTAGGATTACAATAATATTTTTAATATTACAAAAAATTAAAAAATTATAAGAAAAATATGAAATATCTAATAAAAAATAGAAAATTTTTGTTTTTAATCTGGGGGAATTTGTTTAAAAGACACTTTTATTTTAAATTACTGGAATTTCATGCACGCTTTACAGTTTCAAATATAACTAAGCAAAGGCTAATTTCAGAATATGATACTTATGAAAAGTAAATTTTATCATGCTACCCATTTAAATTATAATTAAAAATGTTGTAACAATCCTGTTTTAGAAAACTATAAGAAAGTTTTTAATTTGATTTTTAAACACCAGTTTTACTTTAAAATGAATTTTTGTAAATAAAGAATCAATCAAGAAAAAATAAAGATATAAATATTATTTAAAATTCAAAGAAATCGAGTAAAAATTTTTTTAAGTCCATTTAAATGTTTACAACTGTTCAAAAGAGTTTAATGTTTTTACCAAAAACACACATATTTACTTCACAAAATAGATTTTCAACTAACTTTGCTCCAAAACAGGAACTGAACATGCCCTGAATATTTATTCTACATAGATTCAACAACTTCATAGACAGACAATATTCGTACAATATCATAAATCAATTCACTACTGTGATTTAAGTGAAAATTGGGTATAGACAAATATTTTTGATGAAGTCACAGATAATGAAATTAACCAATGATTACAAAATTTCTATTCATAAATAAAGTTTAATAATCTTTATTATGATGAGAGATTTAAGGAATATTTAGACGAATACATTGAAACATTTATTGTGTAAAAGGGTATTTGTTAAGTTATTAATGACAAAGTTAAAAATTGATTAAGGTGAAAAATAGCTTCAGTAGAAGTAGTAAAAATACATAATTACACAGCGATTTTTTAATATGAAATAACAGTAAAGCTTTAATCAAACCAATTCTCATATTTATTAATTTAAATATCTGATAATTGTTATTTAAAACACTTTAGTTTAGTTTGAACATTAAGTTCGTAGAAAGTTAAATTATTATAAGAAAGAAATATAACTTTAAAAGATTTTGCAACCTTAATTGAATAATTAGACAATTTTAACAATTCTAAACTAATAAATTATAAAATGTATTAACAGATATTTTTTTTGTAAATTCAAGGATTATAATTTGCACGAAACTAACTAAATTATTTAATAAGCAAGTAATTAAAATATCTAATAATTCCAATCAAATATGTTTAATGATTAAAATTTATACTCGAATGCAAGTTTGCGAAAATTATAAACTTCATGGATATAGGAATATGTACTTATAATCAAAGTGTAGTAACTTTCTTTGAATACTTAAATGACATTATTTTCGATATCAACAAATTCATAAAATATAAAATTATATTAATTCAGAAGTTTTTTTGTACATAATAATTTATTATTCAATATGATAAAAATTCACTTCAAACCAAACAATATAAATGCCAAGCAGTATAAGAAAAAGAAACAATATTAAAATATAATAAAAATTTAGTTAAATTAAAACATTTTAAATAAATATTAAAGGAATTTTGTTAACATTAAATCAAGTTGAAAATAATTTAAACCTCTATAAGGCACAATAGCAATAATTTAACATTTCATTTAAGAATTTAGATAAAAATATAACAATAAATTCAGCATACAAAGCCATGAATTAAATTATATTTTGATAACAAAACAAACTTCAATAACCAGAACTAAAAGTTAACTTGCTATAATTATTTTCCGTTAAAAATATAATTGCTTATATTTGGTAAAAATTGATTCCAATAACAACAAATTTTATTAGCAAAATATAATTGTCAAGATAATTATCTATAATTTCTGAAAGCAAAATTGTAAACTGAATAATAATTTAACTTTTATTTTGATAGTTTAGTACAACTTATTTCTGATAATTATAACTGGAGTTATTGCTTATGAATAAAGACTTACTTTATTAATATTAAAAGTGTAATGGTACATCAAAAGAAATAAAAATCTTTTCTCATATAATTTATTATAATTTTTAGCAAACTAAATCCGCTTATAAGCGTGTTATATAAAGTAAATAATACAAATGATGCACAACTAAATCAAAAAAGAATACCATTTGTTTATAAGCTGATCCTATGCAGTTTATAAGTCTATCACACAACCATAATAATCAAGAAAAAAATTGCTACTTTTGGCATAATTGGAAAAATAGTTTCTAATATATACTATCTTCAATTTTATTTCCATGTGGAAAAGTTAATGGATTTTTTTATTTTCTTAATATCACACATATATTCTTATATTCTATAGCTACTCTCACCTCGAAAGGGATAAAGGAAAATAATATAACTGCTCTTTACGCGAATCTCCATACACTCCTGAAACCAACAATTCCATACACGCGCACTTAAAAAAAACATGTGCTGAAAACAATTTTATTTACAATACTTAAGGCCAAGGCTTCAGCTCAAAAAATCACAATCCACATGGCTTGCAAACTATGCAATCCAAGGCAATAAGAAACCTTGTAAGATTTTGCTAACCTTTTTTTTTTTTACACTATACATAAAAAGTTCAAGAAAGACAAGCTTAGAATTTTTGTCATTTATATGAAAGCTGCAAAACACCAGCATTATCACACCCATTTTTTTAAAAAAAATGATTGATTCAGAAATAACATTTAACTTTTCGATGACTTTCTCAATTTATCTTAAAACTTTTAGATTTTGTCCATCGTGATATAAATAATAATTCAATTCCTATTAAGCAATAACAAAAACTTTGTGTATGTGTTTTAAAAATTGAGCTGTTTTGCAACACAATGCATTTAAAACTAATGTCACAAAATCATACATAAAAAGGACATGACTTTGAAATCGTTCTTTTACATGAATATAGCATATAAAGTTAATAAGTAACAGTATTGCATTCAATAAAAAAACCTTTTAATAAACTCTTACAATCGCAACCACAATTTCATTATTACATTAAATAAAATAAGTGGAAAAGAGAACTTGCAGTACTTTTCTATTTTTGGGCACCACTTATATTATATTTTATTTGAATTTTTATGGACTGTTCCAAATATAGCATTGAAAAGTGAAAATTTCTCAGCTTTTCAATGGTTAAACCAATAAATAGAAATAAATTTTGAGAAAATATTTACATTTAACATCAAGTTGATCCCAAACAATAGAAAAGTACAAAATTAGTTTCCTTCACAAAATGTTTTGAAATTAATTTATACTTTAAATAAATCATTCAGAAAATTAACAAACTAAAATATAAATGAGTGCTTAGTAAACAAGTGATTTAATAAATTTTTACACAATAATAATAAAATTACACCTTTTATTTTGTGAATCGAAAGTTTCATTTTAAAAAATTTAGTTATAAATATGAAGTTCAGAATGGAAATGTATTAATACAAAAAATTATGTTGATATCTAAATGAAAATGAAAAAAATCACACATTAAACAAAAATATGACAATCTAAGTGATGATGAAAATGAAGGTGAAAAAATTTGTACTTTTATTTCTATTTTTACCAGAAAGTTTGGCATTTAATGAATATATTTTACACTTATCCAGAGATTATATCCAGTAAATAAATGTGAAATACATGAATGAAGTAGAAATCACAAAATGAATTCCTTTATCTAGTACCAGGTACATTTTATATTTTTGGCAACTCACCGTTAGAGTTAACCAAAACTAAATTTTACAATTGTATTACAAATTTTTAATTACATTATAAGAGAGCAGGATTAAAATGCATTCAGTGAAAAGATGCATTTATTTATAAATTGAAAACAAAACATTTTTTCTTGCAAGGAGAAAAATAAGCATTATAAGAAATGGTTAAAAATAAGAAAATATTAGTTAATTTTGAATCTCATATGCATCAAACACACACCCAAATATTTCAACAAAAAGTTTAACATTAATTATAATATAAAATACTGCATAGTACAAATCCTGAATGTTAAGTAGCTCGTATTTTTGTTACATTATTGCTGCAAAGGCTGAAATATACATAGATAATGTTTAACGTATAATGAAGCTTATCATGAATATTATTATGCTCAGTCACAATTGTTTGTGAATACACTAGTTTTCGTTGTTGCACAGAAATATAATTTTATAGGTAGAAAATTCAATACCAATATTAGTATTTTAACAGCAACTTAAAATCAATATATTGTAAAATGGTTCATTGCTTATAAACTTAATGGAATAATTAATTCAATAAAACATTTTTGCTGATTATGACAAAATCTTTAGCAAAATATATCATTCAGCAAGTTCACCATTGAAAAATTAAAAATATCAATGGGATATAAAAACAACCACTGGTCAAATAAACTAAATATAAGACATTTAAAAACAAAAATTTTGAATTTTAAAAACAAAAATCACCATAAAAATTCATAAATATATATATTTATCAAGACTAGGAACAAGACTAGGTTAATGATAAATCACTGGGAATTTCGGCATTTCTACTACTTCCTGAATAAAAAAATGCTTATAACTAATAACCACTTTATTATAAGTTTGTAAAAGATATAAGAAATTTTTCATAAAATTTCACCCTCTTACAGATTAAAAACAAATACTTATAAAACAATGATAATCCGTCTACATAAATGTATCTCATAAGATAAATCATAAATTTAATGTTTTTTATAAATGCTATAGACTTTCTCTTCATAAATATTTTATTAGGAAATTAATGTACATAAATATTTGTAAACATGTTATTTAGATTAAAAGAGTATGTACACATTTATGACATAAGTTTTGGGTGTGTGCCTGTATTATAAAATAAATATAAATAAACTCCGTTAGATTACATAAAAATGGCAGATGCTTGGGAGTAAAAAGTTCGAACATTTGCATGGGTGCTTCTGGTTTTTAATCATCCAGATGTCAATAAATCGTAATTCAACTGCTGAGCACAAGTAGATACATTTAAGTTTATTGCCTGAGAAGAAAAAAGAAATAGGCTTGCATGTCTAAAAATGATGATGAAACATAGCTGAAACTGTTCAAAATGATTGCTATGTAACTGCGAAAGCTATTTACAAATTTATATATATATATATATATATATATATATACATGCATATATACACACATAGTATATATAAATGTATATATTTCCTATAGGAAATATACATATTTTTTTTTAAAAAGAAATATATCCAGGTAATAGTGCATCCAATTTCTTTTATAATTTCAACATAAGATGATTAACTACTTGTATGAGGCTTTTTTCCAAACACAGAAATGCAAGAATATATATTTACTCTTATCATTTTTGTAGTGAAAAGTTGTTTTTTGATTGTATTTATATATATATATATTTATTTAATATATGTGTGTGTGAAAAAGAAACAACCTGGATGTAACAATGAAAAAAAATGTAAGCACTGGCACAAACATGATTCCTATAAATGACTGCAATAGTGGCTTGTGATCATCATCAATGACTAATCAAAGCCAGTTGTACTTTATAGGGAAAATTGGAAAAAAATAACTGATCACAAATTTAACAAAAGGCAACTACTGTTGCCATTTCTTATGTTGAATGAGCACCATAGAAATCAGCAGAAAGTTCATTGACCTAAGGATTCAGCTTTAGGGTCTGGAGACAGCTTTGGCTGGGTGGGGCTAGGAGCGCTGGAGAGAGTTTTGTTTTCTTCAGTATCTACATCTATTTCTTCACTCCTCTCAGCTTTGACAGCACACATTTCATTGCCTGTGCAAGTGGTGACAGTTACAGTCTGTCTCTCTATCTCTGGAGAACATGGTGTTGAAGGAGGTTTGGGTGTCGATCTTGAACTTTGGCTTTCACATTGTTCACTTGCATTAGCAGCAGAACTACTTTGATACTTTAATAAATCTTTTTCAAGTAATTTATTTCTTTCTCTTAATTTCCGCAGTTTCTCTTTCTGTGTGTAATGTAACTTTTCTAACTCCTGGAAAAAAGAAACTTATGAGAACCATGAAAATACAATTTTAATTGTATTGGAATACTGGGATAGCAAAATAACTAAATATTAAAAAGTAATTTTTTTTTTTATCATAATGACATTTTAAATGTTAAATGTTGTTTGTTTTTATGTTTAGTAAAAGTAGAACGCTTAAATTATGGATACTGGTATTTAAATTATTAAGAAAGGAAAAATAAAGATACAAGTTGTAACAATAAACATATGTAATAATAACGAATTTGGATTGTGTCACAATTACTATAAATGATTAACGTATTAAGCCCTATTATTATCAAACAATACATAATACAGTTACAATCAGATAATGAGATTAATACTTGAGCCAGCACAACCTCTTTTATTAAATACACCAATTTTAAATTAACATACATGGCAGAATGATTTTAAAAATGGGTGAAATAAGTCTTGGAAATTTGATTGTTAACAAATAAGAGAATGCAAATTTTGTGTTTCACAGATGAAACAGACAATTCAAACAAGAATGTTAATTTGAGTTTTCTATAAACTTAAAAGCAATTTAAATAACTACTTTGAGAAAATATTTGAAATTACATAAGTACAATGTTATGGATAATGATATCAACAATAATTAAATTTTAGCTACATATCTTCAAGTCAACTCCCCAAATTTTATATGGCAATTAATTAAGAGTGACTGTGATTATTGTTAATTATTTATTCAACAATGACTTTCATTCCTACAGGAACAGGTAGATATTTCTTGAGTTTTTGTAATTATTTAAATTTTCTTTAATATTTGCATCTATTTAACACTCAGTAGTCAGATGTCTTCCAATATCTAGTATATTTGGAAAACTTTTTCCAACATATTATTTATTCATTATTTTAATAATATAAGTCAAAAAACACATTAGCATAATAACTTATTTCAATAAAAATAGATTAACTAAATAAAAATCCTAAAAACTTATTCACTATGAAAGTTTGAAATATCAGGTATTTTTTTAAAATCTTAAAGCATAATGTGAAGATAGAAGAAACATTCTATATATGAACATGAAATATCTATAGTTTGTCATTAATACGAAAGTACTTCCCAAACATTCATATTGATCGTTTCCATTATTAGAAAAAACCATCAGTACACAATAATGTCGAAAATATAGCAGTGTATGCTCACAAATGGTAAATTTAACACTTGAATAATAATTAGTTTAAAGGCCATTATACATATCTATAAGAATTGATATATTGCTATTCTAGTAGTAATATAACAATGAACTAAATAGTTTATAGCAAAAATATAGCATACATTTTAATTTTATGATATTTTAATATACAATAAATTTTATAAATAATAATGCATAAAAACATTTAAGAATGTGGCAATAAGAATACGATTTTTCAGTGATTCTAATATTGGCATTTTAAGTAACTCATAATTTGTCAAATTAGAATAATGGTAATTTTAATGTAATTTTAAATTCATTCTATATAAAGAAATTAAATTTATATGTTATAGAATGAAATTTAATAAAAAAGCATATCAAATGTATTTTTCATTCTGGAATTTCATAAATTAATTTAAATGTAGCTGAAATCAATAAATGTACTTAGAAAAATAATAAATTTGAATAAAAAATAAAATAGAATATTGCGCAATTAATAAACTGAAGATTTTCTTTTGACATTATTTCCAAATTTGAAGAAAATATTATATATGTATATTACAGATCCGATGTACAAAATTATTTAAAATCAAAATAAAAGAAATCTTTATTTAAATTAAAGAAGAATCAAGAACCCTTATTTAAAATAAATGATTAACTATAAAATGGACTCAATTATTTTATTGAATCATTTATAGAACAGATAAACATTAACAGTGATGTAAATATAGTGAAATAAAAATAAACTACAGAAAATTCCTTAATGACTATTTTTTTTTTCCATACATCTGCTATAATTTTTAAATTCCAAAGAATACAGGGTAACAAAAAATTAACGAGTGAAAATGTTTCAGTATATTTAAAAGTAATTAAATCCATGGATTAAAGCCTGAAATTAAATTTATGCATTAAAATGAAATTTAAGGAAACAGCATTAGTAAAAGAATATTTCATTGAAAAATTAAGATATTTTTGCAGAAACAGTACATAGTCCTTTGCAAAGTCAATAATAAAAACTTGAGAAACAGATAGTAGCTGTACAAGAAGAGGAGTTAAACTTCAATTGTTTGAACAGAATATAAGAAATGCAAATTAATTTTAACCAAAATATATTTTTGAAAGCTATAATTTCACTGGTGTTTGAGTATTCCTGGTGACTGCTATTAAAAAAACCAAAATGATAATAAAACAATGGAAATTGGAAGGAAAAAGTAATTGTGATGTAAAATTGAAAACTTATAATTCAATATAAACATCAATGTATCAATGTATATAACTTTATATCTGTTTAAAATAAACTAAGACCTATCAGATTATTTAAAACACAGTATAAAATTTTGCAAATACAGCCTAATATAATAAAATAGTAAATGATTAAGATGATTAAGAATATTTTTTTTAATGCAAATAACAAATTCTCTTTTTTGTAAACACGAAAGGTAAAATTTTCCTTGTAATAGGCCATCAGGGAAAAAACATTTTCATGTTAACTATAACTTTTTTAAGAATTGATTATTTTCATATGGAAAAAAAAAGAGAAAAAATTTGCTTTAACAACTGAATAGAAAATACTTGTTTTTTGTGGAAAATAATCAGAATATACATTACAACAAATTATATCACATCAGTCAAAAACAGTCATAGGTATAAAATTGTAGAATAATAATTTCAAAAGATTTTGCAATTGAAAAGAAATTCATAATCAACAACATAAACAATTAATTGAAATAAAATTCAGAATATTTTCATGACACTAACCATCTGATAAAGCTTTTTGCCTTGCACAGCAACTTTGAGGCACTTACGGTACTTGGCAATTAATGTTTCAACTTCAGACATTATGTTTGTGCGAAGCGAAGCATCAACATCACTCAATAACTTCTTAAGTCCAAGAAGCTCGCTTTCTGAATTGTTTTGAAACTCGTCTTCTTCATCTATAGTTGATATTAAACCATCTTCTGTTCCTGCTATAGAAAATAATTTACATTACACTAAAAAAAAAAAATAATAAGTAAATAATATATATATATATATATCACAACAGGAAATATTATAGCAATACATGCAGATAGTTTTTTGAAGAACCATAAAATCATCATACTTTACATTCACTTTTCTAAAATACATTATTCCAGTTTGGGTGTAAAATTCAAATTTAAATATAAAACAAATGCATAGTTCCACACTTTCATAAAAAAAATTTCTATTGAGTCTAGTAATCTAGGTTTTACTCCTTATCAAGGTAATATACACAAATAAAAAGTTGCAATAACTTAATTGAACACTTTATGTAAAACACTGTATGGTCGTTATGAATTCAAACATTTTGGTCAATTGAGTGATAGCAAAGAGTTTACAAAAGGAGCGTATGTATTCTCTTCGTTGAAAAGAAATATTTCATTCAACTTGATTCATAAAATCATGGGTACAAATTTTTGACTAATAATGTAAGGAAAGGAAATAATATTGAATAAAATTTAATAAGAAAATTTATCAATATTAAAATGATGTACAAGCAAATGAATATAAAACACATGCAATGGAAAGCAAAAAATGTGTTGAATTTAGATTAAACATTTAAAAATTCAGCTTTTAATAGTTAATGTATTACAGTACCACACATTGAGCAACAAACAAAATAATCTAAATACACTAAACTAGACATTAAAATTTCTAGAATATGCCATACCAGAAAGTGTACTGAAACTTGTATCTGAGAAAGTATCTTCGGAGTCCATGCAACAAGCTGGAGACTCATGCTCATATTCTTTTTTTAAGTAAGGTCTCCTATTGAATGTTTCTGATTTATGCGCATGATAAGCAAATATTGTCTGCTCATCGGGTAATTTCATAAGAGGCATCAACTTCTGGGCACTGGCAGGAGTAAGGGCTAGTCGATTTCGAAAATTAGGCATACTAAATAGGAAAGCAAAAAAGATTATTAAAACCTAAATCAAGAATTATTTTCTAAATAATCAATGTATATTTCATAGCATAAATAATAAAATATATTTTCTTACGAAATTCTATAATTCTTAACACCAAGAGTTACATAATTTAGTTTGAAATAAACTTGAAAATCTTAAGGAGGATCGACATAATTTAACAACGGTTTGCAAGAAATATTGATAGTTCATAATGAGATGATATTAATCATATAACTATACTCTAATAAAATAGAGATTTTCTTTAATTACATCATCTATTTTTTCATATCCTTTGTTTTCAAAGATAGAGTAAATTCTGAAGTTTTGAATTATTTTAATCTTTCAAAGTCACACACGTACAAGAAATAAGACTTAAAACTATATTATTTGGGTTTAAATCAAGTGCCTTAAAAAAATAGTAAAATGATACAAAAATTTTAATTCGATATAGAAATTGAATTCAACAACATAGTAACCAAAATTGGTAACTAAAAATATAGAAATATATAAGTAATTAATAAATTACTGTAAGTGATAAGGCAATCATTAGCAACAATTGCATTTTAATTATGATAAACGTTTGACGTTCATTAATAGTTTTCAATTAGTTGAATAACAGGCATTTTTAGAATTCATGATGAAATTTAATGATCTGGTACAGGTGCAATTTCAAATTTTCACGCCAAGCCCTGTAATTATCTTACCAATTGTAATCACGTCACTTCGCGCAATATACGATTTTCAAAATCCTGATCGAGCTCAAACACGAACTTTAAACATTGCAATATCGCTCTATTTTAGACTTAAAATATCAAAATTTCGAATATTTCATTATAATTATTTACAACAGAAATATTAAAATAATACGTAGAAACTAAATTCACTGCTTAGATAACAAATATAAAGTGACTAAATGTAACGTAGTTTCGTGTGAGAAACATCCGGACAATAAAACAAAATCAGTAAAATAAGTAAAACCTTTTTAAGAAAACTGGGATTTTAAATAACCGTAAGTGGCGCCCACCTTAGAGGGAAAAACATCAGTATAAATACAATCTAGTTCGCTTGAAACCATGATTATCTCTGTCTCGTAAGAATCAATGCTTTCTAAAGCCGGAGAGCCAGGCTGGAATCTTGTTAGTGACCAGAAACTAGTTCATAAAATCTTGAGTGTTTGTAAATTAAAAATTTGTAAAAACGAGCTAGAAGCAAATATTATTAGGTTGGGGAAAAAGTAATCCATTATTTTTTCGGTAGACGTCTATAGTGATCGATATCTCGTGAGATATCTATCAAACAATTTCAGATTTATGCTCATTGGAAAGGTGGTATTTGACACTAAAATATTCTCTTGCGGTTTTTTGTTTGATTAATTCAGTTATGAGTACAAGCTTTTAAAAATGGAAGACAACAAACTGAAAATTCGATACATTTTAGTCTTCTTTTATAATGGCGAAAATACTAGCCAAGTGGCTAAAATTGGGAAAGGTGTTGGTGTCGTTCTATATAAGACTAACAACCAGTTACGTACAATTTTGGTTTCGTCGATTCCGTTCGGGTATTTTTGATGTTAAAAATGCACCTTGCACGGATACACAGCGTCGTCGAGAATGTCTATAAAATATCAAAACTTATTGAATTTGACAGCAACCGTCGCCCTAACAATCTACATGAATACTGTTTTAAACCTTTTCACAAAGCGAATCCGAAAGAAGTTACATAAAGTTCACGTAAAAATAATGGATTTGTTTTTCCCCAACTGCAACAGAATTTCCTTGACTGGCAACTCATACAGACAAAAACGAGTTTTAATTGATGCAAACCAGGTTCAAAGGTTGCATTTAATACAATATACTTTATATTAAAATAACTCAGAAAGGTCTTTGGATCAAAAGTAATCAGCAAATTATTGTAGGCTTCATTACTGGGCACTATCATTTCAGGAAACACCTTCATACAATGGGGCTTTTTAAACAGGAACCAATTTGTAGGAAATGCCACGCATGGGTAGAATCAGCTCATCATATCCTATATGAGTGTGATGCTCTTGCCCTTACAAGATTCACTACTCTAGGTAATCCATATCCTAAAGAGTTACACCCTAAACTCCACTGAGGGCCTATCAGACTTTATAAACAAAGTAGGTGACCCAAGACAATGGAACTAGGAAAAAATTGGGCTTGGAGCATGGTACAAAATGCAACAATGCAGAGGTGCCACATATCTGACAAGCTCAAGAAGAAGAAGAATCAGCAAATTTGTATTAAAAACAGACTTACCACATGGATTATGCAAAAAGTGTAAATTGAAATGAGGAAATAATAAAGACACACACGCACATTAAATAGCGATACCAATGTAACCATCCAATGAATTAATACAAGTTGACATTCATCAAACTTGCGCTGGAAAAGTTAATGAAATCATAAAACAATTTTTAAAATTACCTTTTTTGGATGAGTGGAGGATAATTTTCTGGAGGAATATACAGGGTTTTACCATCTTTGGTGATCACAGAAGGGTAGGTTTGGAAGGCATTGTCCCACATCTGAGAGTTATAATAGCATACTAGCATTGGATCCACTGAGTATGGGTAAGAATAATAACTTTCGGTACGAATTTTTTTAGAACTAGGATCACAGCTTTCTTCTACAGTCTAGAAAAAAGATTGAAGAATTTTAAAAATACAATAGAATACATTGATAAACACAATATTATTGGCAAAATAATTTAAAAACTTGGAATTCCATTTGCAATTTATAAAACAGTTTTAAATGTAAATAAAATTTTATTTCTAAAATACATGAGAATTAAGTACAGATGCTTCATTTATGGAAAATGTACTGAATACCAACAATGCTAATTATTTTTGTTTAAATTTGAAACCAAAAATTTAAAAACATCTGTCTGAATGAGTCAGATAAATTGAAAATGTTCAGTAATTTAAAAATGAAAAATGGATAACAAACAATTCTGTCGATAAATACAGCCTGCGTATTTTCTATGCTTCCTTCTTAGGAACAAATGAACACGGATCATTCATCTACGAAAAAAAAATTCTGTTACCATAAAGCAATATGCCTCGAATGTTTGTATGCCTAAACAAGTCTATGGCAGGTAGTTTATTTATTATGGGGTTACAATTTTACGAATATTAAAAATACCTCTCATACTACAATTTTTTAACAGATAATCTGCTAAAATACCGCATTAACTATGTGCTTATCTTGAACAAAACAATATATAATTACTAATATCTTCATAGAAAAGCAAATTTTGATTAACTATTCAATTTTATTTTGTACATGTTTAAAACCTCGTCGACTATGCAAATTAAGGCTAACTCCGATAAAATTGACTCCAAATCATTTTACAGTATTTCCCAATACATATTTAATGAGAATTAAAAGTTATTTTTTTTTTAAATGTCAAAATGAATGTTTTAGAACAAAGGATTTAAAAATTTGTGACACGGTTTATTAACAAAAATAATTAAACATAAAGGTTTTAAAATTCATTTTAATAATCACGAAAAGAAAAACTAAATAAAAAACCTAAAATGAATAACATTCTGGACAGCTGTCCTCTGCTTAGTGAAGAAGAAGCGCATAAATTATTTACAATTTGTGGTGTAAAGGACGAGAAATAACTATTAGAACTGAATTCCTAATAAGAATCATACATCTAGTTATAGTT
Source organism: Latrodectus geometricus (assembly GCA_026290005.1). Lineage (NCBI taxonomy): Eukaryota > Metazoa > Arthropoda > Arachnida > Araneae > Theridiidae > Latrodectus > Latrodectus geometricus. The sequence continues at coordinate 40,571 of JAPDSC010054506.1, forward strand.
CTTTATTAACGGCGAAATATCTTTTTATTTGGTACCATTTTTTCTCTTGGTTAACAAAATTTTACACAAATGCCTATACATTTTTTAATCAAATATGTATACATTAAAAATAGTATATTAAATAAAGAGTGGTAAAACTAGATATTAATCACCGTTTAGAAAATGAAATATTAATGTTTAATAAAAATAGTATTAATCACAGATTATTTGGTTTTTAACTATAAAGTGGTTGTTTCTTTCGTTACAGTTGAGATCGTGTGTACGTCACTTTATTTTACTTATAATTGGTGTGCATTAAACAAATAACCGTTTTTACCAATAATGTTGAATATAAAATTTTGTCCACCCGTCAAAAACAAGCCAGTTTGTCAGTGGGATTAGCTTTTCAGTGAGCAGTTGGAAAGAAAATTTTGGCCAATATCTTAGTGGGATTGGTTATTTTATGTATTATTGGAGATTTGTGTCTCTCTTGATACCACTATTAAACAATAAATATTAATCATTAAGTAAAGATAAATTTATTTTATGTAAAGCTAATTAAATATTAATATTTGATTGTTTAAACAAGCAATAAATAAATCATAACATCCACTTTATAGTTAGTTTAAATCGGCAAGGACGATTTAAACTAACATAACTTCAAACAAATTTATTGATTAAAAGCCTACAGCGTGCGTTTAAGGTATTCCTTCCAAATGTGTAAACATAGACCCTATGTCTAAACAAAGTTCCAAACAGAAAGAGTTGTGTACTTTAAGTATCATTTACCCACCAAATTTTTCAGAAAACCATTCGGAAATCCTACTTATCACTGGACTGAAACAATATTTCTAAAATAAAATCACAACAGCTAAACAGCAATAGACAAGTATCTAACCATTATTACTGTTTAGCTGTTACAATTTTCATCTAATTTAATAAATAGGGAAAACAAACACAAAACGAAAGACTAAATTATTCGGAGATGAAATTTGTAAATAATCTGACAACCAAAAACAGCACGATAAAAAAAATATACCATAACTGGTCTACTCTAAAACACCGCCTCACCATCCTCTTTATTTCAACTTCTTTCATTCTTTTGTTATTATTATATGCGCGCTTGTATAAAGATTGGTCGTTCACCCCAGTCTAGAATCCGCTGGCAAAGCAGTGAAACAGAAGACTGGCGCCTCTTCTAACTCACCTTCCTGAAAAAAACACTGGCCGCAAAATCTTGTTAGCGCGAAAGGCATTAACTAAAATCGGTTTCAAAAGCGAAAATTAATGAATTGTGTGTTAAGTCTTGTTTCTCTGATATCCATATAATTGCTGATTTTCGAATTAAAATATTTCTTGAATGTTTAAACGTGAGATCAATGATAATTAACGGACATCATTGAAACGCCTGATAGCCAAGAACAATAATGATTATGAACGATTCTAAAATTTAAGTAAAAATACACATAAACATATATCAGACGAAATTATATTAATTTTATATGTACAGCATTTCCCATTGAAATTAAGAAATTATTAGTATTTAAAAACACTCTCATATATAACGATTTTACCAAGTTTTCATAAAAGTTAAGGCATAAATTTGTCCCTAATGTTTAATTTTTGACTATTTGAAATTTCGCAATCATGATCTCAAAATAGTACAGCAGAAATAGTAAAACAATTTTTACCGCCAAATTAATGGTACATCGGTGATACAAATATTTGAATGGTTAGTACAGCAGAAGTTAAATAGACATTGAAGAGTCAAAAACTGACATTGAAGATCGAAAAGATTGTCACTGATTTTGAGAAAAATCAAATTACACAAATCGTTTTTTTTTTCTCCAATTATAATACAAAAGATTTACTATAAACTATAGTGAAAATAATATAAACATTTAAAAAAAAACATATTAATAAATATAGACAAATTATATATATTACAACTCTAAATCTTAATAAGCAGTTTTATTAAGGAACCATTCTACATTTCACAATGTACATATGTGAAATCATTTCTCTCGTCAATTAGAATCGTAACTTTTATCAGCAGGTACATTATATATATATATCTATATCTATATATATATATATATATATTAAATTGTTTAGAAGCTTTAGAACCAAATTCAGAAGAGAGAGAGAGGGAGAGAAGACATTGAAGGCTATTCCAAAGGTTCACCAAGATGAAAACACGGTATCGCAAACTACATTGAAAGGAAGAAAATAATGAACGACAAAATTATAATACTAACAATAAAATATTCGTTTCATTAATTAATACAAGAATTGTCGGAAATGAAACTGTTGATCGCCCAATCTATAACAACAGGTGAAGTGCTTTAAGAGGTGTTTGCAGATTCCATGCATATTTTTGAAGTCTGCTATAACAAGGGCAGCATACGACGGAATTTCACAGCATTAAAGAGCGATTTACTGTTTCCATAGGAAGGCCCCACGCATCCAATCTTTTTCCTTATGTATGACATACCGAAGTGATTAAGCAACTAAAGGACAGTGCGTAGAGTAATACATCATCATATATGAGCCATATCTCACAGCGCTGTAGTTGACACATTTTGCAGCAATTTAGAATGTACCTTTTGCAGAAGAACAAAATACACGACGGCACTCAGTCATTTGAGCAGCAAGTATGGCTCCAAAAGATTATGACCGAGAATATTAGTTCAATAATTGACATTAAATCTTTGCTGAGATTTCCATGGTACAATGGCATGGACGGACTTCTTCTTGCCCACATGTGTGATGACCATGCCTTCTCGGAAAGTGCTGGTCTCGCGCCAGAAGTTAAAATGGTGACACAGTTAGAATGTATTGATGTCCAGCATTTAGGACGAAATGGTCACGAAGGAGAAGGTCGTCTTTAGTTATAAGTAGTACCTTTCAGACGTAGAAGGCACTTAGATTCAATACTTTAAGTATTTCGTTACTTCCTCAATGTAAATCAGAGCATATTAATTATTATTTATAATTAATAAAAAATTTCTCTCATTTTTTGGATACTGTTCTCAGTTCCTTGCGGTTAGACATACAATTCTGAAATATGTTTGAATTTAAAACACTTATTTTTCAGAACCTTCTTTAAAACTTTTATCTTGAGAATCATTAAAACGTTTTCACAATGAAAAGTTTAGTAGGAATACTCACATTACGTATGCGATTCTTTTTTACTAACAAGATTCAATGATTCAACAAATTTAAAGAACTTTTTCAAATTCCCGTTCGGTTTCCAAAACATTTACATTTTGTTTGAACGATATTAAAATTAATCAACAGTATTACAGAATTTAAACATTCTATTTCCAAATAAAAAAAATCATATTCCTGTCGTTTGGCTTTTTATTGCTTAAGGGGGTGATCGCAATATAAAAAAATAAAGTTCTTTTATTTTTCACTTTATGCGAAAATAAAAAAGGAAGTATAGAGCACGAATGAAGATCGATTACAGAAGACTTCAAAGTAAGAAAAAGTTCAAGATCGTTTGAGAGCTTTCGATAGTTTTCTGTTTTGGTGGGTGGAGGGGAGGGAAGGTGGAATTTAATTTCACTCACGTACAGAAAGGCTGAATCAACTTTATCCCCGGTACCTATTTTGAATTTGTGTGCACACCTGTCTACCTAGAACTGCAGCCATTAAAAGAAAACGTGCTCGAATATGTAAAAGTTATCCTTTCTCTGGTAGCGAAACAAGAACAGAAAAATATCTGCATTTTTTATTTTAAAAGAGCGAATAAAAATTCGGTTTCAATGAATAAGGAGGAAACAATGGGGATAAGGCAGTTAAAATTCAGCGGATTTTCACAAAATTTAGTATTCGCATTTTGATTATGAATGAGATATTTTGTTCGACGAAAATTAATTAATAATTTAAGTATCCCAATAGAAAAGGTAAACAAATTGCCAGCAAATAAATTAAAATATCGATTTTTAAATCTAACGTGATTTATTTCTTATTTTCAATAAATATACGATACGCTAAAGCAAATTACATATTTGACTTCACTTATGGCTATATGATCAACAGCTAAATGTCTTAAGTTTAAACGATGCACAAGTCGAAGTTTTGGTTAGACTATACTTTAGAGTGCCTTTTTGATTCTCGCCAAGTTGTGATCGCCACGCTAGGCAAAACCGAATCGTGTTCTGATTGGTTTAGATCCAATGGAGGCTCTGATTGGTTTATCATTTTTCGAATTTTGAAAATTTAACGGACGTTGCGTTATTTTTGAATGTTCAACTATACCTGTTAGCACTGTAATCGACGCGAAAAAGAAAAAAAAATCACCAAGTTCGCCAAAGGGCACCTTAAAGTACAGTTTAACCGAAGTTGTTTTCTTTGGAAACAAAGCTGAATATAAGAAAATCCTATATTCGTTTATGGATGATATAAAATGATTATAATTTGGAAGATGAAGGACCTCAAAGCGAAATTCTTAAGCATTCAATAAAATATGAAACAATGTTTAAAAGCACATGCTGTCCTTTCCAATACACATTTTTTCGTTTCTAAGGATTTTCAAATGTTTTCATTTCTGTTATTTTAAAATTTAAATGCACAGAATAAGGTAAAATATTATCCCACAACTTAAAATTCAAAACACAAAATTTCAACAAAAAGTTAGAATTTATGCATGAATTAAAATTAGTTCAACAGTGGCACTAAAAAAAATTTATTCGATATAAACTATTTCTCATCATGAAACACGAATGGAGCCATATTATCACAATATAGCTCTATTCGTGTTTCGCAGGGCTAAAAAGCACTTGTAACTAAAACACACGTCGGGGAAGCTCCGAATCTGAGGGCACTCTTTTGAAGATTTTGATGCAACTTATAATAAGGGTTATTCGTTTATTGAAGAATTATCACAAAGAAAAGGCATAAAAAATGATCGTTTGATGTTTCTCAGCTACTAAATACCTGAAAAAACTTCAATAAATGATTTGGATCTTGATAAAACAAATTGTTAGATGCTAATCAGTCAATATAATCGGCAGGAAAATATTTTGAAAAATAAAAACAATAAGGATTATAAAAAATTAATAACATAAAACTCCATAAACAAAATCAGAAATATGACTATTTCCTAACAAATGTTTTTCTTATTAGAATTTGGAACGTATCCGAAAAGGCATGAGACTCAATTTTTCACTATACCCTTTGAAATCACTTTAAGGACGTTCCCCTGAATTTCAAATCACTAAGGACCGAATACTCCTCATTTATATTTAATCAAAGTTTGATCAAGTTTTCTAATATGCACCTGCTGATGTTAACACCTGTCTCCTTTCCTTGCTTTCTTTAAAGACACACACGTTCAAGTCTTTTCAAGTCCCGCAGGACTTGCATCAAGACCAGGAAGAGTGATAATTTTTTTCGGATCCATCTTATTTACTCCGTACAGCTGGGAGGTTGAATAGTTCGGGTATGCTTTTATTTATTTATTTATTACTATTTTTTTTTTTTTTTTACACCTGCACACTTTTGGAATGAAAGCCGCGATTAACTTCCCGGGGGGGGGAGAGAAAATGTTAGTGCTTTGAGTTTAGGGTTTAATTTCCGTTCCATGTCCTGTTGAATCTCCCCAGTTTTGATAAATCGGGCTATTAAAGTTTCGGTTGTTTTCGCTAATTGCAACAATTTATCACGAATACCTTGCAATAAACATGCTGTGGGAAGTAAGCAGCAATTATTTCGGAAGCCAGAAAAATCAATGATATATATTTTTCCCCCACTTTGCGAAAATTAGCAATTGTATTGGTACTTATTTAAAAACGAGTTGAAACGCAGAATCGTTAGATTCGCTTTAATTAGAAAAAATGTTATTAAAAATTTTATCCGACTTAGCTTTGGTATAAGAGTAAGATCTAATACTTTTATTTAGCAATCTCTTAATTAAAAAGGCATAATATTACTTCAGTCAAGAAATTAAAAATTAAAGCCACAATTAAAGACAATTCGTAATTAAAACACATATACTACTTAGGTTGACATTCTGTAATGACTTAATTTTGAAAAAGTCTAATTTTTAGAATTAATTTTTAGCAATGGTTAATTAATAAAGCAACGGTTAATTAGCAATTTAATAAAAAAAACAAACAAACTAACTTTTAGCAATGGTTTTAACATTTTTGATCCATAACACAATTTTAGATTTGTTGCTGGGTATATTGTTAAAGAAACGAATCCAATGAAAATAAAAACTAAGAATGTAGTGAGGTTTTAATAAGTATTAGGAAAAATATCACATGAAAAAAGATGATGAAATTTATAAAATGAAATTTATATCAAAAAGCTAAAAAACATTTTGAGTTGCTTTCTGTGTATAATAAGAACGATTTTAAAAACAATCAATATATTTCTGATATCCAATATAAACATTATAAAAGCTATAACAATATAACATATAAAGCAAGTATTAGATAAGATATCGAAGCAAAAAGGAACCGTACAGCGATAAATCAAATACAAATTAAGCAAAAGAAATCAGCATTATTGAAAAATACAGAAAGAATATGTATATATAATTCAGGTTTTGAAACTTAAAATTTTAGAACTTACATAATGACAAATGCTTCTATTCGTTTGAGCAAATTAAAGGACTTTTGTTGTTTGTAAGTTGATTAGTTAAGAAATTGAAGGCTCCAATTACAATGTTTTCAAAACAGTACCTAATGATTCAACAGAAGATACGAATTTATCAATATAATATTTATATTACATGTTTGGCATCAAGATTTTTCTGGTGATTATTTTGAACTAGTGCTTAAAGAGAATCTAAACATGCAAGAAATGAACTAATAAGTTATCCTGAGCGGAATTTGCTTTATTACAAAGTCAAAAAGAAAACTTACAAGACCTAACGCTGTAATTCATTATTAAGATATTAAATATTGGTGTCGGAATATAAATAAGGAAAGTGTTTCAATTATTAATATTATGTTCTATTCATCAAACCAAATTTAGTTTTGGTGATTTTTATTACAAGACAGTAATCTTCTGACTTGCAGAATATCGAAGATTTTATTTTTAACCAAATCTGACACATGTCCATTTGCAAAACTTCTATCGAATAAGTATTTTGCTTAAAAAAATAAGCTTTTTAAGCTTAACTCTCTTAATTAATATTAATTACTAGATGTCTTGCAGAAATGAAAGCTATTTATGTTTCAATTTCTGTGAGGAAAAAAATGTCAAATATGGATAAATATGTAATACTGTTAATATATTCACAAATTAATAAAAATTGACAAGAAAGATTAAAGAAATGGGAAAAAGACAATTAGTACAGCAGTAGATTTTTACATAAGTTACACAGTATAAATTACAGAATAATGAAACTACGAATAGAACTAAAATTAAGTTTTTAGTTTCTGTTTGGCGATCAAAATTGTTGCCAAATGACTAACAGCATATCCGAGATAAGATGTTTTTAATGAAAACCACCAAAAATGAATACGTTGGTGAATGGGATATAATACTATAAGAACTTCCCAAATTATTATTCAATTAGCATTTTAAGAGCTGTGAAAATCATACATCAATGAAAATGGTTTAAGAGTTTGAATACTTTAATGCCATTTTTTTTAAAAATAAAAACGCACATGATTTACTGTTTATATCAGCCACCTTGAATGAAAAGGTTGCATTAGATTTTACCTTTTTACATTGTCATTTTCACTTTTCTGACAAGCTTTTGATTGATTAGTTGGTAGGATTTGCCAAAAGGAAAGTAAAACAGAAGTAGTTTCTCCTCAATGCCAAATCAAATATAAATTAGATGGCTAAACGCCAGGTGAAGGTTCTACTGCCAAACTATTCACATAAAAATTGAAAATTTACAATCAAAAATGTTTTTACATACCACAGAATGTTTTATCTAAAATAATAATAATAATAATAAAATTGCTAGAAAAGTTATTTATTTCGTATATGTTTCTCTAGCATATTAAAGTGAAACTAGACTTTCTCACAAACACACTTTCATTGGACATTTACACACATTAAAGTAAAATACAATAGCAATAGTATAAAAAATTACAATCAAAACTAATTTACATGTCGTTTTCAATTCCTGCTACACGTTATTTTATCTACATATAGGAACAAATAATAGAAATAGAGGGGACTTCTGAACACAGATGATTATGAAATCAAACTTCTAGTTTCATGCAAACTGAATATGTGGATGGACTTTACAGCTAAATATGAACCTTTTTCATGAATATGATTAATACTATTCTTTAAAATTAAAACTTTTATGGCATTTTTTGCTTCCTTTTGTTACAGTTTGTTCCATAATGATTTCAGATTTTTAAAGAATGCTTTTGGTCGATCAGGTTATTTCCGATAGAAACTTCAGCTATGCTTTCTATAATGAAGGAGTAAGCCATTGTTTTCGTCATACGTGACTCATATAAGCTATATACTATAATTTAAGCTATAAGTGCTGAATTGCTTATTGCTTGGAGTTAATTTGGAGTTAATTTTGAGATCAAAAATGTTTTTACATACTCTCTATGACTCATATGACTCTATGACATGACTCATATAAGCTATATACTATAATTTAAGCTATAAGTGCTGAATTGCTTATTGCTTGGAGTTAATTTTGAGATTTCGCAATGTCTAACAGCTAGAAGCTGTTGCCTAATATCTAGAGGCTGTAGTCTAACATCGAGAGGCTGTAGTCTAACATCGAGAGGCTGTAGTCTAACATATAGAGGCTGTTGCCTAACATCTAGAGGCTGTTGCCTAACATCGAGAGGTTGTAGTCTAATATCGAGAGGCTGTTTTGAGATATCTGAGCAGTCACTGTGTTTCACTTTCGGGAAGATTTCACAGTGAACTATATTTTCAAGTATAAGCGGAAAAACCTTCAAGAAATCTCTACATTCGGCCCATCAGACAGCAGAAGTAAAATATCCATTCCCTTTTGATCAACAGTGATTAGTATAACATCGCGGACGTTTCACTGTTAAAAGCGCTATCAGTGAGCCTTTCTCTCAACAATATAAAAATTCTTGAATAAATTTTTTGATTGCTACACGTTTATTGATGGGATGATCGTGGTGATTAAAAGACAATCCGTCGTTTTTACGCCAGATTGACCAATAAGGTTTAAATTAGTAGCAATGATTAATTATTGCAATTCTGATTCATCGAGTATATTATACGAAGCTATAAAAATTACAATTGAATTTACGAAAAATACACCAAACTAAGCTTTTCAAAAATGTTTCAAAAATCGTAGCAAATGATCAGAATCATTTTTAAGATCAGAAAAACAATAAAGTGGGGGAGAAAAAAATTAAGATTAGGTTGCGAAAGATATGCCTCAAAGTTATCATTTTCTCAATGTACCCTAGCGTCTTTAGAATATTTCAAAAGAATGAAAACCATTATGAAACTTTGGCTGTAGCTTTGATGTCGGTGAAAACAGCAAAGGAAAAAATTCTCGGCACGTAAAGAGATAAAAATAATGATGGCTTTAAAGCGGACACTACACATAAATTATTTTTCTGTGCATTTCTTAGCGAAAAGTGCATACATAAAAGTAATTATTCTTTCCATAAGTAACATCGAAAAAACCTTCACTAACCCACAAGTCACGGAAGAAATGCTTTCAACCAATCCCCGAAATATAACGTCCCTAGATGTAAGAAAGTATATAAAAGCTGACAAACAGAATGGTTTTCCTATTCAATTCGGCGCAACTGGTAAATGCCCACTCCAACCCATTTAGTTTCTCTGGTAAAATTTACAGCAGCGAGTAAAGCAGAATTTACGCCCAATCGGGATTTAAAAGTAAAATAAAGCAGAAGCAACAAGGACGTTCTCGCCAAGATCCTCAAAACAATTTCTCCGCCCTTTTTAGCGGTAAATTCCTATTTCTCTATCCTGCGAATTGTAAAAAGGCGGCATGGGCTAAGGAAAGGGAACCAGATGAGAGGGAAAAAACATAAATAAAATAATACATCGAGTCTCCACTAAATTTCGACGTCGGCGGCAACCTATTTACTCTATTTGCAGAACGTATATATATTTTAATGAAGGAGCCATGCGGAGGAAAAGAGTTCTTTTAAAAATAAACGTTGTGCACGCCCATTTTTTTTTCTTCTTTTCGGAAGGGAAAAGTTAGTTACAAAAAGAACGGGAGACTTAAAACACACCACAATGCTTTAAAAACCCCGAGTGGCAGTTGTTTTTCAATTGTAGAAGATGAGTTACGGAATCAAAATAAGTTTCAGAACATTTTCTGGCGGTGACGTGATTCTAAGAAGTCCCTGCTGGAGTCTTAAGAGTATTCTTTCGACTCCAGCGAAGGAAAACACAGCATGAAACAAATAGAAAAACTATTAATAGATGTATTAAAAGGATTACACAACCTTAAGCAGTTACGGCATAGTTAGTTAACTGAATTTTCAATCACACGTTTTTAATCTATTCTACCTAAAATTAAAAAAAAAAGTACAAGATGAAAGTATCACATGTCAGCACTAACGAGCAATGAAACCATGTTCAATATTTAAGAATGTAGGAGCCTTTAGTGGAATTTACGTTGAGAAAAATTTTCATTGCACATTGCAAATTCTTGTTTACACAAAATATCGACATGAATTCATTTACTGAGCAAAATTTCTTTCTTTACCTATCCAATATGCACATAAAAAAAAACTAGAAAATGAAGAGTGTACTTCGATACACAATAATACTTCTAATAATCTGGTTCCTGAAACTGAATTTTTCAAAATATTTCTTAAGCAAAGACTTAAAATTATCGAATAGCGTTAAGTGAAACAACGAAAATATTAATTTGTAAAACCAATTTAGAAATAAAATGATTTGAGTGACTTCTGTTGGAATTTTTGAGTGGAACTTTCAGTGATTGATTTAATTTTTATCATATCTTTAATCTATATCAAAATATTCTTGAAAGTGAATAATTTTTTTTATAACTTACAGTCAATTTTAAAGTATATGTTAATAAAATTTTCTAGCAGTTTATAATGATTTCGCGGTGCATAGATAGTACAAACACGTATATTTAAAATGAAAATTTATACCCATATATATCTAGGACTCAAATTTAGTTTCATTTATACTTTGAATATATTATATATATATATATATATATATATATATATATATATATATATATATATATATATAAATAATTTAATGTAATATTTTCATTTCAAAATATTTATCGAGGCATAGAAATAAAGCGAAGATAGATCAAAACAATATAACTATTAATTAACAAATTAACATATATATAACTTTTCATCACATAGAACATTAATAATACTCCCACATTAAGGCACAACAATCTACCGGTAGCGTCAGCGATGAACAATGTTCCTACCGCCCACGCAAAGTTTTAATATCATCTTAATGTATGACAAGTGATTAACGAAGAATGTCTAAATAATTATTCTTCAAACATTAAGAATATGTAATTAATTTCTGATACTATTATTGTATCTGATATTCCAATAATTTGACTAATTTTTCAAATTACGACGAACATTTAAACTTTTTCCTCCATAATTTTAATGTTATAACCAGAAATTAAATATAAAGACATGTAAAATAAATCCTTACTAACAAACTTTAGATTTTTTTCTAAAGGCATAAATGTTTATGTTTTTAGTTCGCTTTTGATGGGAAACTTGCATTCTTTAAAACTGAATATTTAAAAAAAAATAATAAATAGGTTTTAGATACATTAAGTTTGTATTTTCTTAAAGTAAAGGAGAATGAAAAGGAACAAGTGTCCTAATTTTGACATTTTACGATATGGTAATCCTAACATGGTATAATCAACATGGGGTAAACACCAGCAAGATTCCCTGAGCCAAACCCAATCAACATGGGGTATCAGCGAAACCTTGACGAATAATAAATACCATTTCTTTAGAAAATGTATTAGGATGGTAAATTTTAAATAATGAAAAACTGTTGGCACAAATCTAAATAATTTACTTCATTTGTTGATTAATTTTATCCGATAAAAAGACCAATATAGTATGTTATATACCTATATAAAAGTCATTGGGTTTCATAAATCAATAATTTCAGTCAATGACTGCAACAAGTCATAAACTTAATCATTTGATTCAACACACTTGGAATACAAATTAAGTTCGAATGCAGAAAACCTAGTAGTTGATATACATAATTTTTGATAATTTACCATAATCTTTATTAATCTATTCAACCATGGTCGGCATACATACATACACGTCAAACGCAATGCAAAAAATAAATCAAACATAATTTAAAAATCATTGGCTGCAATTTCAAATATCAATTTGAAATCAAACTTGTTATGGATAATACATGCTTTTTTTCACTTTTAAAGTTAATAGGTACTAAATACAAGTACATAAATGCTATATATAAATGAAGCTTAAAAATATATTGAACTAGAATGAAATTTAAAATGGAGGTGACAGGTTTTATTTAAAAAATAAATACAACAAGGAAGTGTTTCCAAAACGTATTTTGCACAAACACAAATAAAAAAAAAATTCTTTCCAGGTGTTTTTTAAGAAAGCGGAAATTATTATAAAAGCATGGTAATTATTCCATCAAAAATAATTAGTTTTTAACTAAGCACGCAGACGTTCGAACTCACGTTTCTAGATAAACAACTGTCAATAAATTCAAAACATATATATAGAATTTTTATATCTTATTAGATAGGAAGAGTCAACATGGAAAGACATAATAGTTCGATTTTAGATTTTAATTGAAAACACAGAACAATCATCTAATGGAGGATATTTGTTTTTTACTTGCTTTAAACTACAATTTTTTTAATTAATTTTAAGAAAAGTTACTGCAAATAGGTTTTTTTAACATTCGAAATTAAAAGAGTCTTATTATTGTGTACAAATATTTGTATATTACATTGAAGCCAAATTATTTAACTATATATTTTTTTTTAAATCGACTTTTGAGCTTTGTAATTTTCATAATTGGAGTAATTTTTCCATACAGTTTTAAATTTGACAATAAATAGTTAAAGTTATAATTTCTGATTCTAATGCTCTTCATATATATATATATATATATATAATTAGGAGAAAAGTATTCAGTTTAAAAAGGCGACAACTTTTATTATTTGACGGGGTTAAGAGACAAATTTAGGATTTTCTCTTAGTTTAATAAGACCTGATAACGCCACTTTATTCTCAATGGAATGTTAAAACAAAAAGGGGGGGGGGGGTTACATCTTTTTGTTAAATTTTATTTACCAAGTGTTTGGTTAAATCTATCAAGGGGTTAAGTCCTTATTTTCTTATAAAAACCATGTTTTGCAATGATAATTTCAAAAGGATTTTTATTATGTTCATGAAAATCGTACATATTTCTGCAATTTTTCTATGTTCTAAATTTTCCGCCGAACAGATGCGATTTGAAAAGTTCTATAAACCAATCATTATCTGTACAAGAGAAGTAAATTGACAGCGACACAATATAAAATTCCAAACCATTGCAAAACCCATACTCATAGTGAGAATGGTAGTTGTCGAACTGCAAATTAGATGACAGATTCAGTTGCCAACTAGAGGAATAAGGCACTTAAAATATAGTGAAATGGAGGAAAAAAGCATTAAAATCACGAAATAAGGATAGAATGAAGCATTTTTTTGATAAAGCTGTTAGTATTAAATACAGGAAAGATTTTATGATAAATTATAACAAAATTTAAATATTCAAGAGTAAAAAAATAAAATAAAAACATTTACACGCAATTATGGAAACCAGGAAAAGCAACGAGTAGAAAGATTAATGTATGCATGAGAATATACTTATACGAAAATACCGCGCTTTGAGAAGAGCAGAAAAGAATCGCAGACACTCATTTGCGGTAGAAAATGTAAGACATTTGCATTTTTAGGAAAATAGTGCGCATTTGTATGCTAATGATGCTAAAAGACACAATAGAGAAAATACAGCAGAAAAGAATAAACAACGCACCATCAATTATAATTTAGGATCGAAATAAAAACATTGGATGCAAAATTTTTCTTTCTATTGAGACTTTAAAAATAGTTTCTTTTTATTTCAATAAAATTAGTAATAATGATTAAAATCCCTGAAAAAAACCGGAGTAGTGAAAATAAAGGAAAAAGCACTATTTCTCTGAAATACTCAAGAGTTCAATTTTTAATAATAATAGTTGCATTAAGGTTTTGATATTATTTATAAATAAATCAATTCCACCCGTGGTAAATAAAAAAGTAAAACAGATATTTGAATCTTCTTGTGTGGGGTAAAAAAACTGTAACAAAGAACATTTCTGGTTTGTGTCTGAAAAAGGAAATACAATACATTCTGAGAGAAGTTTGCGGGAAAAACAGCCTTTCTTTCCCAAACATTCCCATTCTTTTACCGAACAAAACAAAGCCCTGTTAATTAACTAATTAGAATTTCTAAAGTCACTCGATCATTAATTTAAATTCAAAAAAAAATTTTTCGACAAAAGAACACTAATTTTGCCGAAGTTAAAGAATTTGAAACTTCTTCTTTTTCATATAAATCTCATTTATTTTCACGCCATTCCTTAACAAATAAATCAGCGATTTTTTTGTTTTGATTTTTTGCAGTTAACAACTTTTTTTCGAAGTTCTTGCTTTTTTAAGAATTTAAAGGTTATTGAACAATTTCGTCATTATCTAATTTCCAACTAGCAGTCGTTAAATACAGAATATGAAGCAGAAAATTGTAACAGAAGGCACAGAAGACTAAAAAAAATCTGTTCCTCCTGTTACAAAAAAATTTTGAGTGGCATACGAATCCAAAATGAAAATTTTAATTTAGATAAACATTTTCTCATATTAAATGGTTTTATGATACAGAAAAATAAAATGGAGTATGCATTTTGTTTATTCATGTCTTTCATATTCATGTCAAAGCCAAAATTAAAGCGGGAGGAAATCTGCAGAAGCATTTCAAGGGTACAATGTGAGTACGTTACACTACAGAAGCGAAACTCAGATTTATATACATCCTTTTATCAAAGGATATATATTTTTTTCAAGCCGATTTGGAGAGAAGAGATAAACACACTTGATCGCTGTAGACCCCTCCTCCCAAAGAACCAGTACTTACACACAATTGGTAAAAGTTAAGAAGATAATTTCTACAATAAAACCCATGACCAACACGAAACACTATCCAGTCAGAGCAAAAGGCTGTCCTTTTTGGAAGGTTTTATTTTTATTTTTTTGAGTGTACGGGGTTTTCTGAAAACAAGAGCCAAAAGCAAAATATATCTATGTGTCAACTCCCTCTCTCTTTTCTGAAAAACACCATAAAAATCTTATAGTACTTCCAAGAAACGGTGTTCTTGGCCTTCTGAAAACTTTGGTAGCTATGTGAATGACCCATAACAAAAACCTAGTTTCAGTACAAAAGAATCCATTATATGTCCCCCACTGATAAATGCGATGTACCCAAGAAAACTATGAAAATGACTCTTGGGAATGCCTAGCCCACTAGATAAGGCAAAAGGACAGTCGCCAAAGGGGACATTTCGAAAAGAATATATGAAGAAAGGTGGAATCATACTGAATCTTTCACAGAAGAGAGCTGCTTGTCTAGTCGTACCACCTGTTAAGCGAAGCCGTTAAAAATACAACAAAGCAAAGGTAGCTGCTAAGTAAAGCTTAAAAAAAAATGCATCGTTACATCCACCCACCACATGAAACGAATGAGAAAATACCCATTGAAAATTGTTTTTTAAAAACTCGGCGTTTTAAGTTGAAAAATTACACAATAATTTGCTTAAGAAAGTTTAGACAAAATTTCAAGACATAAAAAAGCAGGTTAAAATTAAAGAAACCAATGCGCAATATAATTATATGCCCCACACAACCTGAATCCTATTGTAATTGAAAAAATACAAAAATGATGTGCTGTAGTATAAATAAAGTAATATAAGAAAAAGAATATTATTAATCAACAAAACATCCTAAATCAATTATTATAAAAATGAAATGTACTGAATTTTTCATTGAAAACGTTTAATCGGATAGCTTATTGTGAAGTAAAGCTGTTACGTTTTTTGAGACATTTATATTAAATATATATGACTTTGAAATAAATTAGACAACTCAATTTATAATTCTTAAAGAAAACATTTATTTCATTATGGTGGCAACATTAGCACTTAGTGCCTCGGATGTATGAAAGCTTAACATTATGGTAGTAATTACCAGCCATTGAAAGAAAAATTCTAATTTCAGAAAGAAATTATATCTTCTAAAATTTATAGTACGTTTATAGACAGAAAAACTGAAAACTGATGTAAAATATTACAGAAATTGAGGTATAATTGAAGCTTTGTGAAGTTTAGTGAAACATTTTGACATTGATTAGGAAGAAATACATAAGAAATGTATGAGAATTATATGTATTTTTAAGTCATGTAAATAAGAATGGGCATTTATAAATTCTATGAAGTCCCAAGACAAAATTCTGTAAAGGTAATTAACTTTTTAACAAGGTAATTTCCGCACTTAACAATTTTTCACGAATCTTTCCGACATTTGTCGTGGTAGTGCCTTCCTCCCTTTTGACGTCCCTAAGTGTTTTTCAGCATACTAATTCTGATTCCAACACTTTTATTTTCACTTAATTAATTATTACTCATTCATTTTGGCTGATTATTTAATTAGTTATTTAATCTAGCGATGAATGAGATTTCAGCGAATAAGTTTTAATAACTTTTAACATATCACTTTAATTAAAGAATATTTTTAAAGTTAAATAAAAACATTTTTACAACAAAGAATTTTATTTAATTCGGAATTCAGCAGTTAAATAAAGCTTCTAAATAAAATTAAAAATACATTAGCCATTAGCCTAAAACATTCAAATTTACTTACTTACAAAATGATAAAAAAAAAATAAATAAAATATTAAACAGATAGTGATATTATAAAATCAAGTACAAAGTTCGGTTCTTTAATTATATATATATATATATATATATATATATATATATATATATATATATATATATATATATATATATATATAACGTGAAATTAAATACAGTATCCATTATTACCAATAGAAAAGAAATTAATTTTGGTCTCATGACAACAACAATGGTGATCGAGGTCAAATATGTAAATGTAAATAAAAAATAATCATTCGATTTATGTATGTGTGTGTGTATATGTAGGAGTGAAACCTGTTAAATGATATTTTCTAAATACCCACCGCGATGTAATCATCTCTACATTGTTGATAGATATAAAACAAAATCAATTTATTAATTTTCATGACATGTAAA
>JAPDSC010054506.1:57990-104973 GCA_026290005.1 Latrodectus geometricus
ATATATATATATATATATATATATATATATATATATATATATATAACGTGAAATTAAATACAGTATCCATTATTACCCAATAGAAAAGAAATTAATTTTGGTCTCATGACAACAATGGTGATCGAGGTCAAATATGTAAATGTAAATAAAAAATAATCATTCGATTTATTTATGTATGTATGTGTGTGTGTATATATGTAGGAGTGAAACCCGTTAAATGATATTTTCTAAATACCCACCGCGATGTAATCATCTCTACATAATAGATAGATATAAAACAAAATCAATTTATTAATTTTCATGACATGTAAATTTTATTCCTATTCATGATAAGAATTATGAGATAAAGAATAATGGAATAAAGAGATGGATTTAAAATCATTTGAAAAATATAAAGAGAAATACAAATATTTATTTAAAATCAAAATTATATATAAAAAATTCAAAAGCATTAACGAAAAACAGCACTTGATAAAATTTTTTTTTTTGAAAATACAAATCAATAATGGAACTATTTTATCGAATTTTTAGTAGCAACAAGAATAATAAACAGTGAGTCGATTTGCAGCTGCCATGAACTGAAATATTGTAATGCTCTGTCCCTGAATTAATTGTCAATTACTGTGTTCTGGTTTTATGCAGTTTGTTACAGTTCTTGCATTGAATGCTTTGTGCTTGTATTGAGGATATTGTAATAAATTATCTTCAGAGCTAGTCTCAGTGCCTTTTTTATTCTAAAAGTGGTTACAAAATAATGACGTCCTGCATAAGGCGCCAAAGTTTTGTAACTATGTTATATACCTTCGACGATGCTTTTGGCGCTTTAAAAAGGACGTAAAAGTTTGCTCAATGCGGTCAACAACGGTACAGGTATGGCTCTTTAATATCACAAATTCACGATAGTCACATGAGCAAGTTATAGTTTGATATTTTTAAGTATCAGAACTTGAAGCTATCGTTGATGGCACATAATCGAAATGTTTTAAATTTATCTAGTTTAAGAATTCTTGACAGTTATTGCTGATTCAGTTCTTCCAGGGTCTCTACCAGATGCAATGTCATTTGAGATATGTTGTTTTCCCTTATAAGCGACATTCATAGTATACTCATAAAATGGACGTAAGCAAATATCTCAAATTTCATCACTAGTTGAGCGATTTGATCTTATTTCTCATTCGCCAATTATAAAACTATATTCAAAATTTTTAAATATAATTTTAATTTGATATAATAATAATAATTTTCTTTTGTATTTTTCTTAATAATTTTCTATTGTAACAACAGTAAATTTATTAAAAAATCTTCTATTATTTTACTGTTAGCTGAATCGCATCGTTGATTAGGTTTTATTATTTAGTTATGCACTCTTGAACCAGTTTTTAAGGCACTTGGAAGTATAAGCCAATTATTATTTACGAGATTCTGTAATCGTCCATTTTAAATTACAACGTTCAACTTGTATTTTATATTCATAGTAATTAATTTGGGTTAAAAACATGAATTTACATCATTACTAATTTACTACAAAATATAAACATGTCTACAATTATAAAACAAAGAAACAATTAAATTTGTGTTAAGCGACACTAATTCTCAGAATTTTTCTTAATGAAGTATTGCCTAGTATGGACGTATTCTCTATTCAGAATTTCGGACGTACATTACAGAATTTCCCAACTTTGTAATGATCAACAACACTTCTTGTGGATGAGAAAAGAAAAATACAGTCACTAAAACATGAGACGACAGGGCTGTTCTAGCAAAACTGAAAATCTCGTCTTCTTTCAAGGTAGCTTCGTTCAGTGTAATTATGAAGGACAATTAACGATTATAGAATATATTTTCACGAGAAAGCTGCGTGAATTGCTGTTTTAAGTAGTAACGTGTTTTCAGATAGTAACGAATACCATAAGAGAAATCCCAAAAAACTGGGTGTGAAATATTAAGTTTAGGATTGTCACAGTTAGGCTTTACAAACAAACTTATTGATAAGGAAACCTCGACCGAGTTATTAAGTTATTAGAATAAGATAGCTCTAAATAAGGAAGAATAAGAACGAACGACCGGTTTTTGACTGTTTCAAGAACAAGTGATTGCTGACTCTTGGAGTAACCCTGACATTTTCACCTGTTACTATCCAACATTCAAAACAGAATTCAATCAATTTCATTGCTATAAAAAAATTCTGAACTTCGTTTGGTCCTTTTTTTTATCAGCTAAACAAAAAATGATAAAACTTTTCAAAATAAATGATTATTGTAGTTTTAATAAAATATATTAGTCTTACATTTAATGAATATTCAAGTAAAAATGAAGTATCTAGATTAAAATTGGTGTCAAGTCAAGATTTTTTGACAATATTAAATCTTTTTACAACATAGAGTGTTAATTATTAGACATGTAAAATTAATACGAGAGTGTGTAGCAACATCTTTCTTAAATCCGAATATCACCGAATATTGTTTTAATTCCATTTTGAATTTTTGTCATTATTATTTTCTTTCTTAAATGACGATTACATCAACCGAGATCGACGATTTAAAATAAATTCCGTAATAAAACGTACACCTACGCCAGAACTGGGAAATGATTGGTTAAACATAAATCTTCTGTTCCAACAACTCAACTAACTTAGTAACATGGAGAACGCATATAACTGTGAACATCTATAAAAAAAATATGCATTCCAAGTAAAAGTATTATTTTGGCAGATTCCTCCCTAATACTTACTTTCAGGTTTAGTTTTAACCACTATTGAACAAAACTGGAGATGTACATACATCAGTTTATGCAAGAGTTCCAGAATTTCTTGTTTTTCCTCTTGTGATACGAAGATATGTCTAATATAAACTATTTATAAAGTCTTTAGGGTAAACAGCTTATAGTTTTTCAACCGTTATACTATACATTATGCTAATATAATATTTTATTTTTTCAATCTCCGAATGAAATTACTACTCAGAAATTGTTTCCATAAGTTATAAATATAACATTTCAATACCCCTCATTGTATTGAGACAATGAATGCAATTTTTTATTTACTTTAATCAGTATATCAGTATTTGGGTATATTTTGCTTCAACATAATATTGATTAATTCTATACTTTATTATAATAAGAATAAAAAAAAAATATGAATAATTAGGCAAGTGTAAAGGTATTGTAGAGGAGATGTATTATTGTTTAATTGCAGGTGATTAGAAGACAGTTTAGAGGATAGCTTAGAAAATGGAAGCGAACGTACGCATTTTTAAATCCTTAGCACAGAATTATCTTCGAGGTGGGTTCTTCATAGACAGTGAGCCGAACTAATGTGTCGTAAGAAAAGGATCCCAAAACAATCCGAAAGTATAGCCTGTTAGACTCGCAATTATAAGGGAGTTATTTGTTACAACACGGAATGGATAGCCTAACAGTAAAAAGCTGTAATAAGACATTCTGATATAAATCAGATACCGGTCTTTCTAAATGATTTATTGCATGAATGGTGGGAAAATCCCAAGAACCAGAATTAGCACAAATGCATATTCATAAAACAGAAATGTACCCGTTATTCAGAAGTACTTAGGACAAACCAGGGACCTTCCACACAGAGGAACGTGGCTCTGTTACTTGGTTAAGTCAACCACAATTAAAAGGAATTTTATTTTTCCAGAATGTTTCACTTGTTGTCTAATGATATAATTGTAAAGCAGACTAACTAGAGGCTAATATTCTGCCGTCAAAATATGTGGGAATAAAATAAAAAACCTTACAAAGCAAGGCACTTAGAGATAACAGCTCATTTAATCTTGTGGTGGTAAGGCTCTAGGCAGGAAAAAATTTGAATATTCTAAGATTGAAGATCGTGGGAAATCACTAAGAAAAATAGCTGTAACAATAACTATTTAAAAGAAAAACATTTATTATTATTATTATTTTAAAGATTGTAAGCTTAAAACGATTAAACATTTTCACAAAAAGCTGAAAAAGCGAGGTGCTGTTGTGAGCAGTATACGAACACTATAGCGGAGACGACATCAATATTTTGAGCAGAAGAAATAACTATTTATGCTTGAAAGCTTTCCTTCGAAATGAGATGGTAATGTAATACAATAATCACGTAATTTGAAATGGATATTTTGTTTCGTATTATTAGTAGCTTAGTTCTTTAAGTGTCTATCTGTTAAAGATTTATTAAAAATCTGAATTGTGATTGCTTTGAATAATGATAGAATAATTCCCGAAAAGCATTTATGCAAATTAATAAAGTCTTTCAAATGAATGAAGAAATTTTTTGTAATTCTAAGCAAACCTTTCGAGCAATTGAAAATACGTCATACAGATTACAAAAGCAAAAATATGAGTTTAATATGTTGATTTTTTTTTTTCATTTAAGGATATGATTGATCGTGAGAGTCGATTACAATCTTGATGGATGGCCATACTTGTATAGCGCAAATCATTAACTAGATTATTGGTCCTTTGTGGTTTACCTTCGCAAGAAACATTCCACCCGAATTGTTTCGAAGGCTGTTCATACCCTTCATCATTCTTTTAAAGTTGAAACTAAAGAAGACCAGTTTGCAAGAATCATTTAGCCTTTTAATGATTAACAATGCTGAATTTAATCCATTTAGCAAAGCTATTTCATATATGATGCACAGAATGATCTGTACTTGTACCTCAGGTTAAATGTATTTAAACCATATCCACCACATCTAAAGAATTTATTTTTGATTTGTCATTACCTATAAAGCAGAAAAATATTACGTAATTTATTCGCTGACTTTATCTGTTCAATGTAAATAATGAACAATGATTGCCCTTGATTCTATTTCATTCTCCAGCAATTACGAACAATAAAGCTGCAGTCAGATTACACAATAAAGGTTCTTATGAGTCTACAAAAATATGCCCATTATATTGAAATTCAAAATAAGGAAATGCTTTTTTATAAACTTGTTTTTTTTTAATTTAAACCATAAAATGATATGATATTAGGTTGGGGAAAAATAAATCCATTATTTTTACGCGAACTTTTTGTAACTTCTTTCAGATTCGCTTTGCAAAAAGGTTTAAAACAGTTTTCATGTAGATTTTTAAGTCTTGTGCGAAGCTACGACTGCTGACATGCTGTCAAGTTTGATCATTTTTGATATTTCATAGACATTCTCGATGATGTTGTATCCATGCGAGGTGCATCTTTAGCATCCAAATACCCAAACGGAATCGACGAAACAAAAATTGTACGTAACTGGTTGTTACAGTCTTATATAGGACGATAAACACCTTTCACAATTTTAGCCACCCGGCTATCTTTTCCGCAGTTACAAGAGAAAAACGAAAATGTATCGAATTTTCTGCTTGTTGTCTTCTATTTTTAAAACCTTGTACTCATAACTGAATTAATCAAACAAAAAACCGCAAGAGATTATTTTAGTGTCAAATGTCACCTTTCCAATGAGCATAAATTTGAAATTGTTTGATAGATACCTCACGAGATAGCGATCACTACAGACGTCTACTGAAAAAATAATGGATTATTTTTTCCCCAAACTAATATATATTCATTCTATTAAAATTCTATAACGAAGCATTAGATTATAATTTGTATTTCTCATCAACTCTGAAGTAATTACTTGCGAAATAGAATTTAGTATGCTTTAGGGAATTTAATTATGGTCGTATCCCAGTATAACAAACTATATGTTCATTTCATACTGACTTTTCTTTACAAGAGATTTCTATTAACCCGCATACACAGAAGACTTTTTAAGACCTATGGAACAAAGATGGTTGAATGTTGGTTAAAAGCGCAATAATCCTATATATAATACTATTTTTACTACTTCTCCGTTTAATACACGCAACCAGGGAATGTAAGAACAGTTGTTACGCGACCCTTTCCTCTATCCATTATTCATGCCAATTCAAAGAACGATGTTTTATGGCCTTAAACGCCAGAATATTTATAATTTATATCAAAGGAGAGGAGGCTTTTTCCAAAAGGGAAACAGAAGTGCGACAATGCATGTCGCGCACAGGGGTGCATGATGGGAAAACGAAAAATTCTGCAAAAGCGTTTCCCCCGTCGGGTGTCGCACCAACCATAAAATTGCTGGTCGTAAAAAAGTAGCTTCCAGCCTTTTACGACCCAGTAGCGCAGACGAGTCTGCGAGTATCGTCTGCAAAATTCACCCATACATGAGGTAGAGGAATAATTTTAGAACACGACAAAAAAAATTGATGTTTCACGTCAGACGAAAAAGTAAAATTAACTTCCGGTGGATTTCTACAGCTTTTATTTCCAGTTTTCAAAAATGGTATTTGTATGTATTTAAACTTATTTCCATAAGCAAAAGTAATTTTAGAAGCTGTTTATCACACACACATTTGCTATTAATTCTAAGCTACTGCCATCTTGCAATAAATTTATGAAAGTAAATACATTCAAAAATAAATTTATTATTATACTGTATTGAACTCATTAGTAATTTTAAGTATTATTAAAATGTATTCCAATAATATTATACATTAATATGTGATAAAAAAATAACATTCTCTGAAACAGATTCACTATAAAGTGAATTAGCTCCTATCTGAACTATGCATGCCATTTGCCATTTATATTCAGTTCTCTTTTAAAAATAACATTATCAAAAATACAGATTTGAAATAATATTATACGCCATTGGTAACCATTTTTTAAAAGTCATTGCTAACTCAGTTTTTTTTTTAAACTAAAATAAAAAAAAAACTGTGCAATATTCCAACATTCTTAGAAATCAAGTAGCAATACGAATATTCGCTTTCGATATTCACAAATATTTTTATTTTCTTGATTCAAATAAAATTGCTATATTATATATATATAAATATATATATAAAAAAAGAAATTTTTTTGCAGTTAATATTTGGAATTTACAATGTACGAAGAAATAAAAGAACATTTTAATATATATTTAAAGGTTTGCAACATTTCTACACCCTAAAATTTAGAATATAATATTCGTAAGTAATTTAATCAAGAAATAACTATTGTAAATACCAATCATACTTTTTCAATGTTTGGGGAGAATTGCTACAGACTCGAGATAAAAATATGCAAATAAACTTTTAAAAAGGTTATCATTAATCTGTTATTTTTAAATGACAAAATCCACAAATAACCCAATTCTAGCAATACGATAATTGGACAATATTTAGTATATCCGAAAATTTTCCCAATAAATTAAAAGCACAAGAAATTTATCATAAACATTTTGTAATAATTACCGCATTACTTTTGTACTAAATAGTACGATTGTTTATTCTTTAGAATCTTTACACAAATTAAATTCGAAATTCTTTTTGTCCTGGTACATTGCTCATCTGATGAGAAAAAGCACACGTATATTTTCTTTTTCACAATATTATAAAATTTTCTTGCTGTTAAATTCGATTTTTATATGGTATTTCAAATAATTTCTTATATTCTAATTAATAAAAATTTGACATATTTATAAACACTTCTTTTCCTTTTAAGTTTGTTTGTCTTTTTCTAATTGCTTAATGTTTCGTCATTTTTCTAGAATTAGCCACAAGTAAAATAAGGAAAAACGATAAAGGACAATTTTATTCTAACGGATAAATTCTGAGAATAAACAAAATGATTTAATAGGAAATTTCTGAGAATAGAAATAAGTGTTTTAATACATGTTTAATACAAAATAATCCTATCAAGCCGCAAATAGCACTGAATAGATTACCTCAATGAATTTAATATTGCAAAGCAATTATTGGAAAAATCTGGACTACAGTAAAAATTATGATCTTTTTTCTAAACATGGCGAAAAATCGTCAAATTGTTTAGAAAATATGCATTTTTTTTACTTTTTCACTTTTACCAAAAAAGTATCTCTTCAGATACGTTCAACATAGAAGCTGCACGCAAGAACCACTACTAAAAACACTTTTGTGATAGATATAAAGTACTTAATAATTATAGGATGTTGTAAATTAAGTCTAATATCTATATTTAACTCCGATAAAGTAAGGTAAATGAGAAAAAGAAATTTGTTTAGATTACAATAACCGATGAAGTTGATTATTTGATGATCAAGGAATTAAAAAAATAATTGAGGATTAGCAGTTTCTCCAGAGCTTTAGTCAGACGCGTGGAATTATAGCGTGAGGCTCGTATCATTATTCATTTTGATACACTGTTAATCATTTTCCTTCCTCCGTGGTTAAAAGAAGGTTGTCTTAAAATGGACTCCACCCGCTTCCTTAAGGCACCAGTTACGCATTTTGATAGCAATCGGATTTGTAATCTCATCATGTACTCCGAAAATAAATTAAAAATCTGCAACAATTAAAATCAGGACACACCGCGAGCGTTTTTCAAGTTCGTCGCCAAGATCATCGATACTGACAAACAAAGAAAATAACCTGTTACCGAGTTTATAGGTAATTAACAGATAAAAAATATCAGTATTTTTGCGACATGTTTCCCACAACGAAATAGCTTACATACGAATATAATAAACAATAAAAAAATCACCATAGATTGTTAATAAGTACGCGAACACTACTGAGACAAGTTCAATAATAATCTTAATGTTATGCTCAGTAAATCTACGTGAAAACAATGAATTGTGCTAAGCTACGAACCAATAACTACACTTTTTACCATCAGATGTCAGTACTTAAATGAAGCATTGGATAAGCTGAGTGTATAACTAAATAATTTTTGTGCGCATTTCCTAAGTATCAATATTAGCCACGTGAAGTTAGTAAACTTACAACGGAGAAATTTGTCCGTATATTTACAAATTTAAGAAATTAAAAAATTGAGCTAAAGAGCTTTAACTTCGACTTTCATGGGAAACATATTACTTTTTTCTGTAAATAATCCTTTCCTAAAACATTTCATTCCTCCCCCCCCCCGTATCTTAAAAAATCCACAAACCTCACAAAATTGTTCGGTGGACCACATCCGCATTACTTTTCCGTAAAGCCATAATAAAGGTCATGAACTTTTATTTACTAACTTTCTCTCTCTCTCTCTCTCACACACACATACATATATATTTTACACATATATAATACTATACACTGCTCAAAATAAATAGGGGATATTATAGGCTTGCGTGGAAAGTGCAGACGTGTGGAAATGTTTTGTTCCCTGACGCACAGGTATTGCAAGCTTTGTGGTAAGAAAACATAATTACATTTTATTTGTCGGCAAACAAGAAACAAAATATAAGTGCATATTACACAAACAAAAAATATGATTTTCCGGGCAAAAAAAAAGTTGCTATAAGTGATATGGTATCCCTGACCAAAAGCAATTTCGTCTACTTACGAGGCTATGGAATCGATAAGGATCTGGGGTATTTTTACCTACTTATGTTAAAAGAGAGTTTTTTAACAGTTGGAACGTTTTTAAAGGTAAAAAGCGTCTATCAATACTTGTTCCTAGAATGTCCAAATCATGACCCATTAGGTTCAAATAAGGAATTTACTAGAAAATCAATTTGAAAAATTCCTTCGTCGAAAAAAAGGAAATTGTTCAAGAGCAATATACAATATGGCTTAGTTAAGGAAACGAATTAAAGATAATAAGAATTTCATATAGTTTTGGGCATATTATTATAACAACAAACTTTCTACTTTGCTTACAATTTAATAGAAACACAACTTCGTTATTCACAAACATGATTGCTATGAACATTTCAACACTTATAGCTAGCTATACGATGGCACCGATTGTATACGAATCAATATAGCCTCTTTAGTTTCTGGATCTTGTGTTAATTCATATCTCAATAAGAAATCGCTTGTCTTGCATAGGTATATTTATAGTTGGAAAATAAATTCCAGTTGCTTGGTCGCTCTACAGTCACTTTTTGCACAGGACTATTAACTGTTACACATATTTAAAGTAGATTTCGAACGACTAAATATGTAAATATACATTGGAATTTGTCAGGCTTCCTATGCTTAATTTGGAAGACCCAGATGGTGCTGCCATCTATGAGGCAAAAGTCGTACTTTCCCATTGCGACTTCTTTCGTACAGTCCCCGAAGAACGGGCTTGGTTTCACCAAGTGACATTGGAAACAACAACATGGATATGGAACCAATGAGCTCAACGTCAGAAAAATAAACATTGAACAATACTAAAATCAATCTTGTAGTTCAAGATAGAATTTTAAAATGTTTTATATATACATTAGAAGCTATATATTACTACTCTTGTTGAAAGAAATGATTCAGAGTACTTAGGCCAGTACTGTATTTCAAATTTATGTAACATAACAACACAACATAGCAAAATTAAATAATATGTATAGAAAATAATTCATTCAAATATCATGATTTGGTTCAAAAGTCAGGAAACAAGTTTATACTTGAAAACGGAAACAAAGAAATAAGCGCTAATTTAATACAAATAAAAAAAGCAGGCTTCTACTGAGACTTTCCTGATTTATTAATATATAGGTTGCATAAGGGTATTAGCAAACTGCCATGTTTTTAATAGTAAAATATAACTAGAATTAGTAAATTAATTAAACATTAATGCGCAGCATAGAATCCGAGACATATGATGCTGTTTATAAACAGTCGTTGTAAGACTTCGATAATTTGGTTAAAAATTCAGTTAAAGTCTAAAAATGCGTATGGAGTATACAATTGTCTTTGGCAGTTAGCATTTTAAATTAATTTTAAAAGTTTTTTTACATTTCGTATAAACATCTAACTTATATTATTATACGTAATTATACTAGTTAATACACATTTCAGTTTAAGTTTAGTGAAATATGTTTAGTATTCAATAGACTATACCCAATAATACTATTTTTCAAATAGCTTGATATATTTGACGTCATTTTTTGCATTTCCAGAGTTAATTCGACATTGATATACTTTATAAAGTGGATTTCAAATTTCATTTACTCAGATTCACAGCGGTCATTAGACTGGCTTTCGGAGAATAAGATCTCACGTTCGATTCCAGCCGCTGTTGAACAAGAGATAAGTGCGTTTTTAAGTATCTGCTTTACGGCATGTGAATATTGAATAACCATTATTGATCAAAAACCCTTCGGAAAACATCTACAACCGAATTGGGAATCGAACTAACGATCTGTTAAATTGAAATCCTAACGGCTAGCCATTCAAATACTGGATAGGCTTTCGTTAAACGCGAACTACTGGAAAATATTTACGTATTTTAAACAAAACATTAATTATCTATTAAATATTTGTTTGTGTACAGCCAAAGACTTAAAATGGATTCTGAAAAATAAATGTCATGCTGGAGTTGGAGAAATTCTTATGTTTTGTACTTTTTGTGTAAAAAGTGCTAAAAATTCTAGGGTAAAAAAAGCTAAAAACATAACTTGCATGCAAAAATCAATTGAAATAATAATACTTTAAAACTCAAAACGTTTCCTGACTTTTGAATGATTACTTAATTTTAATCGCTTCTGAATAAATTTAATAAAACAATTTTTTAGAATCATTGTACAAAATTTTAAAATAAATACCACTTGCGGAATAACCAATACCTTTTTGTATATCGTGCTTTCAGGACGCCAATGGTAAGTCGAATCATTTGTCCTTACCTACAAAATAAAAAGAAAATTTAATATCAAGAACAGTCAAAATATTCAAAGTGATATAAAGACAGAATACTATATAACCATGCACACTCATTAAATGCTGCAGAGCGAATTTATATAAATATAAAGCGCATCGAATATAAATTGCATATATTTTTATAAGTGCATTTCGTCACAACAAATTTTAGTTTTATGAGTTTTTTTATAACTCTGGTATAAACTATAATTCATTTTAGGAGAATATATTTCCGCAATAAATCTATACAAAGTATTTTATGGTAAGTTATACGGTTGAGAAAAACGCTTTAAAAACTTACTTAAGAAAAGAGTTCCTTAAATTTGAGTTTTATGAATTTCTAGAAGTAATATATCATTTGTATCTTATTGATCGGAGGAAGCTTTCTCGCGAGAGAAAAACCTATAATTACTAAAAAAAAATTATAGACTTCTATATGACTGCTGTCGTAAAGAAATATTTAATAATCCATTTTTTATAGTGTCACATATCCCATAAGTGTCCCAATTTCAAGAATTTTATATTTAAAAATATACAATTTTTTTTTTATTTTAACGTCCACACATAAAATGAGAGTTGTACATATAAAATATAGTAAAAAAAAAAAAAAAAAAAAAAAGAGTTATCTTAAAATTAATAACTAATGAAATTCATTATATTTTCAAATCGTATGAATTTATGTTCAGGAATATTTACAGTTTACATTCTTATATTAACAGAGCATTATTTGTTACTAATGGCAGGCACCCTTGAGCAAGTACTTATACATTAGCCCATATGCCGCAACAAGGCCGGAAACTGCTACTCATTTTATCGTTACCCGGTGGGCACCTGTGAACCGAGTCACGGAGATACGAGTAGCATCGCCCACGCCACACCACCACAAACCCGTTTATAGGGCGGGCCACATTCATCCATCATCTGAGGAAAGGACAAGAAACACAGAGAGAGAAAGTACATCCATGCTCGAGCCGGGATTCGAACCCAGGCCCTCCCCTTCCGTAATCAGTTACGCTAACCACTTGACAGGTTGGGTGGCGCAGTGCATTATTACTTTGTGATAAATATGGATACAAATATAAAAAGGAATGAAAAAAACAGACGGCTCGATAAATTTTATCGGAGATTTCTATTTTTTAAAAATATATATTTCGCTTATTACTTGTATTACTTACAATTTATTATAATGATTGTATATTTTCAGGGAAACTGGATTTTCCCAAACCATAAAAAATTTTAGCCTTTTTTTATTATAAAATTTATAAATTTATACTAATTATTATTTAAAATATTATATTATACTAATTATTATTTAAAATTCACCGCAATCCATAGAACATTCAATATAAATATTAATTAATAGAAAAATCTTTTATAATTAAAGCTAATTAAGGCAAAACCGGATGCTGCGCAAAGTCAAAAATAATTAAATTTTCAAAAGTTTGAGTAAAATTTCTACCAAAGTAATACTTATATTCTATAATTCTAATATAAGAATAAAATTTCGAACTTATT
The DNA here is from genome assembly GCA_026290005.1 of Latrodectus geometricus. NCBI lineage: Eukaryota > Metazoa > Arthropoda > Arachnida > Araneae > Theridiidae > Latrodectus > Latrodectus geometricus. The sequence continues at coordinate 71,113 of JAPDSC010054506.1, forward strand.
TCTATGGGAATTTAACTCAATAATGATAAACTCAAATAAAATGTCGATTACAGGTTGGATTCAAAATAACATTTAAGTTAATCATGTTACTCTCACAAATTCCTCTTTTTTTCCCCCCGATTCAAAATAAATTTAATTCTGATTTAAATTCAAAGAATTGAATCAACGAATTTTTCATTTACTATTTCGTAAGAAAACTTGAAATTCGATTCGAGTTTAATCGAAATAATGACATTTTTCGATAAGACATAAAACGACCAAGGGAGAAGAATTCCAAAAATAGAGATTACTATATAAATACTGTTAATTTTTATTAAAAAAATAAATTACCTTTGATATATATTTATACATTTCATTTTCACTGAATTCTTAATGTTGCTGCATTTACTCATCAAAGACAAAATAATGTGAACTCAGAAATTTCCCAAGAATCAAACAAGTATTGTTAAAACTGATATTATTCAAATATGCTCAATAACTTCTTTAAACACGAACGGGACAGCTTAAAAAAGCACGATATACTGAATCGAAAAGACAAAAATTATGATATTTTGCATGGTTTTATGCCACGATATTTCAGACAAACGCAATATTAAAAATAAAGCTACTAGAAAGTTGTGTTGCCGCCTTGTACTTGTGGAACTAGACTATATATATAAACAGATACAGTTCTGAATTTAGACTTTAAATAGGTATACGTTATTGTTCTGCGTGTAGTGTAACTCATTTTACAAAAAATTGTTCTATTATTCAGCTTTTCCAGTATCTTATATACAAAATATTTTTCAATAGGTGTTAGCATATAATGATAGTTTTTTAAAGTCCATCACTTAAATTTTAACTAGTCTTTCAGCCATTAATGGCTGCAATAAAGAAAAATTCTCGTATTCCAGGAATTTCTATTCCCACTTTAAAAAAAAAAAAATAATAAATAAATAAATAAAAATAAATAAATAAAAATAAATAAATAAAAAAATAAAAAAAAAAGATCTGTAAGCATTTAAAATTTAAAACACAGATTTCATAAATTTCGGTCTTGCTCTTCAAAGCAACATGAGTCTACAGTATCATTCAAGACTACTCCAGGCAATTTTGTAGTTAGTAAATTGATTTATTTAAGGCAAAAGAACCGTTATTTTGAAAGAAGTGTTACAGTTTGGTTATAGTTTTTTCCAGTAGTTTTGTAGGCTGGCTCATAGTTGGCGACGTGGTGTCAATGGAAGGTGTGGGCGAAATACGTCGGTAGTTAATCTCCTGTTAGGGTCATCCTAGGCTTGAAGGCTACTCCTTTTTTGTCCAGCTTAAGTCTATATAGACATAGGAGCTGAATCAGTTTTGACGCTCCAGTCTTTGGATATATAAGCTGACCGCTCCCCCTCCCATCTATGAATAATAGACACCTTATGTTTTTCACTAGTTTTGGACTTTTTTAATATGAACAATTTGTGGACTTGATATCGCTCCGTTATACTCGGGTATGTGCATCATCATTATCATCAGCTTTTGCCACAAATAGTTTTCTAAGACCTATTTAAAGACGTGTCTACTCAAAGACTATTAGCTGAAAGATAGAATGATGTTTAAATTAATTAGAGATTTTCCATCAAAACTGTACAGAAAACATGCTCAAGTAAGGAGCAAATGTATATTAACCATGACAGGAATCCTATCTTTAACTTATATAAATTTTCAACTTTTCTATTAGGTCTTACAATTTGATTCATTACAAAAGAACAATGTAAAAGAGTTTAGTAGTGACTTTTGTAAAGGCATATTAACTTATTCCAACGATCCGCAAATTTCTAGTATCAAACAAATGTTTTCTATATTAAATATCCTATAAATTACAAGTTAATGATAATACTTCAAAAGATAAATCTCGAAAATTCAAGATTAACATTTTTTTTTTTTTTTCATAAAATTCTTTTGTGACAGCAGACAAATTGATGAAGATGCCACACGGGCGGCAAAACTTATTGAAATTTCAATCTAAAACAATATAAACAAAACGATGGTGGATGCATCTACCAAAGTGGGCGTGTATCGAAAAGAAATACGGATTCCCATTCATCTCTTTCAACTACGATGACTGATTGCATAGAGCAGTAAACAAGAAAATAAAAGTGAAAGGGAAAAACAGCTCAGAAGAAGCGAACAGCTCAACTTGAAATAGATTTCGTCCTTCAGTTTCACCAGTTACCATTTTTTTTTTTTTTTAAAAAAAAGAATTTTATTTTTTCTGTTGCATAAGGTGAAACATTTTGTGTACTTACATACCGCATTTTCCTACAAGATATGTTTTTCAAAAGTAAGACACCCGAACTTTTCTATTTTCATGGTTTTAAATTAGTCCAAGAATCTGTTAACGAACGGAAAATTTTTTCTCTCCCGTGTAAAAATAATAAAAAAAAAGTACTTTTTTAATGCAAAAAATCTTCTTTTATTTGAAAAGAAGGAAGGCAATAAAGTTTCAAGTTTATTTTCTTGTATTTATGCACGTGAATTTTACTAAAATTCTTACTCGAAAACAAAATTATAAAAATAAAATATTTGCATCTCGGGTAATATTTTTCTTTTACGAAAATGAAATTATATTTTAGTATATATTTTAATTAGTACACAGTTAATAGAAAATTATAATGCATGAAAATGAAAATAAAAAATTGTAGTTCACATTTATTAAGAAACAGCATTACTATTGTCAGCTTTTTAAGAAATCTGATGGCAAAAGTTAGGGACTTTAGAGCTTAATATCAGAGAAACAGAATGAATAACTTGCAAAATGCAAATGTGATTCTGTCTTCTCAATATTTATTAGTATGACAACTTATTGAAAAGGCATGATTTCAACAAGCTATTGATTAAAAAAGATTAATACGCATCTTTTAATAATGAAAAAATATGTAAAAAAATATAAAACATTAAATAAAGTATATAATTACATTAAGTGCATTAAAAAAAAGGAGTTTCGGCGAAACTTTCTTGCAAAAATTCTTTAAAGCAAAACAAAAGCCAAATGCAAACAAGTTAAAAATTTTGTTCTTATACTTATTTGATTCATTATGAGGTCAACACAATAAAATAATTAAGTTAAGTGTATTAAATTAGCAATTTTTAAATGTAAATCTTATGTGCACAAACCATTTATATTATATATATGATTTTACAGATTTATAATACACTAACAGTCATAAATTATTTACTGTGATTATAAAATAGTTAAATGATAAAAAATAAGCATTTATGCACTATATCAAAAGGAAAACAATTCGATGCAATTTTAAATATGCAATATTTTTTTTTTTAATTTGAAAAATAATAATCGCAACATTTTATTGTATTAATAAATGAAATTAAATTTCCATTGGCGTGAAATATACTCAGAAGTTTTTAAGATTTGAAATGAAGACATCTTTTTAGTAAGTTTAAAAATTTCTGATATTTTAAGACAGTCTTCAATTGTTTTCCATGATTCATTTAAATAAACCATATAATTGTCATTTTTCTGGAATAGAGAGCTATAATGAATCGAGTTTAATACCTGGGTATAATATATATATATAAACGTATAAAAATATATATTCAGTGTATGTTTTTTATAGGAGGCGGTTGGTTTATCACTACAGAATCATACAATACTTTCGGGTAAATTGCCATAATTGCAGAATGGGACGTTTTTGTTTAATCAATAATATTATATAAAATACAATATTAATACTCGTCTCCTAGGATGGTAAAACCCTACGAGAGCCCACACACTTGGTGACAAACTGAAAAAAAGCGTCAAGGCAGAACAAAATGGCGAAATAAGAATTCCAGAAATAATTATGTGCATCATATCTAGTGTACCAAAGCAGAATTAACAAGACTGGCAAAATTAATCGCCAACTAAAATTATTCGCGCCAAGGATCCAATTGGTTTTAGTTAGACAGTGAATATTATATTAAAGTGGATACATACCATATTTTACAATATTAATTATTATAAAATATAGTATTAATACTCGTCGGGTAGGTATTGTATTACATTTTCAAAAGTACCATTTTCGAAAGTTAAAATCCGCATACAGTATTCAGGAAAATACTGAACACAGCCAAGTGCATAAATCCAGTGAATAGAATTTCCAGGAAAACATTCTCCTAAAAAATTAGAAAAGGCGTGAAATATTTAGAACCCAGAATGTAACACTCCTTTAAGACAACGGAAACAATTTAATTTTTTTTTTTTTTTTTTTTTTTTTTTTACCAAACAAGATAATAATTCCGGAAAATTTATTTTCCGGAAAGAATTTCTGTCGGTGGGCAGAGAAAGAAGTCAGTTCAACAAAGCAACGAAATTTATTTCCCACACACAGAGCGGCAAGAATGAAGAGACGGCGGAAATAAGATCCGAAAATCGCAAGGAACGTAATATTCGAGATAAATGAGTCAGGAAATAGTCACCAAAAGAAAAGTGTAGAAATCTGAAAAGTGAAATTAAATATATAAATTCAAAAAATGTCATTTTTAGTTAATGAAACATACCATGAAATAAAATAAATCCCGAAATAGGAGAAACATTTTCTGAAAATAGATGAAGTTTTCTAAAAAATACAAGAAATAATTCCAGGGATTTATTAATATCAAGATTTATCATTAATAAATTTTTAGGAATGGGTTTAATTTCGACTGAAAAGTGCTTTGAAAAGAATTAATTTACACTAATATTGATCAAATGATATATTTTAAATAAATATTAGGTTGGGGAAAAAGTAATCCATTATTTTTTCGGTAGATGTCTGTAGTGATCGATATCTCGTGAGGTATCTATCAAACAATTTCAGATTCATGCTCGTTGGAAAGGTGACATTTGACATTAAAATATCCTCTTGCGGTTTTTTGTTTGATTAATTCAGTTACGAGTACAAGGTTTTAAAAATGGAAGACAACAAACAGTAAACTCGATACATTTTCGTTTTTCTCTTGTAACGGCGAAAAAGATAGCCGGGTGGCTAAAATTGTGAAAGGTGTTTATCGTCCAATATAAGACTGTAACAGCCAGTTACGTACAATTTTTGTTTCGTCGATTCCGTTCGGGTATTTTGATGTTAGAGATGCACCTCGCATGTGGATACAGCATCGCCGAAAATGTCTATAAATTATCAAAAATGATAGAAGTTAACCGCATGTCAGCAGTCGTAACGCGCAAGATCTAAAAATCTACATGAAAGCTGTTTTAAACCTTTTTACAAAGCGAATCCAAAAGAAGTTACATAAAGTTCACGTAAAAATAATGGATTTCTTTTTCCCCAACCTAATACTTTAAATAAATACTATCGGTTCAACATTTATATGTAATGATTTCAATGATTAAACTTTAGAAAAAAAATTATATAATATAATAAAAGAAAAATTAGATGACAGTGTCACTTGATTCTATGTACTTTTAAATGAAATCAGTAAGTACTTCTTCAAAAAGTAGTACTTCACAAAACAATTACTAGATGCTGTATTGAATTACTGTGAAATTGCCAATCGTAGCTATTTAATTGTTTCATTTGAAACTAGATTTGATTTTATTAAAGCTTATAAAAAAACCAGTATAAAGTTTTCTTCGCTTTATTTTATCAACAGTAAACGAATTTTTGTTATTTGTTGAATTAAAATACTGAATCAACAGAATTTCCAAAAAATATTCTATCAACGAGTTAAATATTTAAAATCCTGAAGACCGAATCTAATACGTAAAATATGATAAAAAAAAGATGAAAATTTCTTAATAAAATTTATAAATTTAAAAATTTTATCATTTTGTTACTTATATTTGCAAATCCTTTATTTTATGTGAATTAAAAATACTTTAATACTTTTTCTAAAAAGAAAACAATTGTAGTTTTACTTGAATTCATTTAGATTAAGCAAATAAATTTATCCATTTATGGTATTTTGTGTAAAATTATAAATTTTTTAATTTATATATATATACATATATGTATGTGTGTGACAGTCCGGTTTGTCACGGTATAGCCACTTTTTATATGTGTATATAGCCGCTATTTAATCAGATTTCGACATAAATTTTAACAAAGCTTCGAAAGATTACAAATATTCACGCCTGAATCTAACTCACAAGCTATTGAACTGAAGGTCAGTGTGATTATTACATGGAAGTGAAAGATTTACGTGCAAAAAATTATTGGGTATTGAGCGAACATAGACATTACGTAGTTACCCTCAACATGATCAATAAAAAGGTATGGGGCACTTCATTTAAATAAGAAGCAATAACTCTTGAATGAAGGTCCTTATGCGTGAAAAAGGTGATTTTCAATTGTACAATATATAGTTATCAATGAGCGATAGTTGGTTAAATAGTTTTAATATCAGGCCCTGATCCAATTTCAGAATTTTTATCACTAGTTCAGTTTAACTATGGTTTTAGCATATAAATTTATCCATAAAAATGATCATATAAAATAAAACTACGAAATTTTCATTCACAAAACTCTTTGGGACAAATACCAAAAGATTGCTACTTTTTTTCCGATGTTGTGCTCTTAGCCGTCGAAAGTCAAAATTGGACTCAGATTAAGAGAAAAGGAAGTCAACATTTTACGCCAATTGTTTATTTTCGTTTGTTAAGGAAAGTTCCAACCAAATTCCATCGTTTTTAAGGGGTAATTTCACGATGAGGAAAAGCCCACTCTGTCAAACGTATAATTTACGGCTTCTCTGAAATTCCAACAAATCATAATGATTTCGCCTAGTATAAAAAATTGCTTAATTAAAAGACGGTAGGGACCAGGTGATATCTATTAACAAAATAATTGGCGGCGCTTTAGATATTGTATATTATATCGAGACTTATGCTTTTTTTTAAGGCTTGTTCTAGATGACTAGACAACAATGAATTGTAATAGGCTTTTAAAAAGCGTGTGGTAGTTTTACAACTTGTTCTCAAGCCAAGAGTACTTCCGCCAGACATTATCACAGCTGATGTTATTCCGCCAACAAGAAAAAAAGAGCATCATTTATTTTTAAATCCATCATTTTATCGAGAGAGGTTTCTACGCCAAGGGGAAGTGAAATGCCGAATGCACTTCTTTTTTTTTTTGCTCATTAACGGCCAACAGATTTCTCGGGAAAAATTTTTCCCAGATGTATCTTCTTGGGGGTGAAAGATACAGAACCCCCCAAAAAAAGATAGCGAAACGAGATCTAACCTATCTCATCAAGTAAAAATGGCGCGAAACTTGATGCCCTGCGTTAAAAGAGACTCTGGTTGGGGAGTAAAAAAAAAAAAATTATATGGAGTGCGGCGACCTCAATGGCGATTGTGGAAAGGGAAGCCGGGAAAAGGAAGGGGGTCAAGTATTTTTTTTTTCCTAAAAAAAAAAAGGGAGAGAAAAATTCTCTCAGCTTATCCATCATCATTGATGGTGGAATCCCATCCTTGTTGGAAGGAAGAGCTCTCCTTCGCATCGCCGATTCCAACTTTCCGAGGCGGTACAGGAGATCAAATATCCCGAATGTATTTTTCGAGAGACAGATGGGGAATCTCTGGTGGTAAAAAAAAAAAAAAAAAAAAAAAAAAAAAATACAAATAAATAAAAGCAAGCTCATCAGAGAGTGGTTAGGTGTGTAGCATCCATCACATGTACTGCAAAGGCAGATGATAACGCCGAGGTCTTATTTGAAACTAGGGATTGATTGAAGACATCGTGAACTCTTTGCAAAGCATCTGCTACAACTAATAAAATAATTTGGAACAATAGGTTGAAGGACTCACTTACGGTGGGAAGGTAGCCCTTATTTTTCACGCTATTACAGCAATTTCAACTCCATAATGTTAAGTAGACCAAGTGTCAGAAATGATGGAAGATTTGATTGATGTGTTGCCATGTTCCCCAAATGTAAAAATCTCTATTACCTAACATTTTGTAAAACAATCTGACAAAGGATGGCGCTAAATTCACAGCAAAAAATAATGTAAACACAAAATAAAAAAGTGGCGACATTTAATACAAGTCATAAAAATAGGATTTTATAAATAATATTTCTTTTATTTGTTACCAATTTAGTCAATGGAAAAGACTGACATCAGCAATGAATTGAAATTTGCACAGCACCCATCAATTTTAAGGCTCCAAATAAGAGTTTAATAATGATCAAAATAAGAATATGGGAAAATTTTAATTTATTTTACTTTTTTATATACAATTTAAACCTTAATTTATATTAACAGTACACTGTTGCTATATATATGTTTTAATCACAATAGAATTTTGTGACTGAAAAGGACATTTTTTAATAATTTTTACCGCATAAAAAAGTTACATCATTTTAAAATTAAATTTAATAAATTATAAAATGTAATAAGGTTTCTGTGATCTTGATTATTCTTTTAGAGTGAAGCACTCTTACATTACTTTTAGCTTCTTTCATAGTCAAAATGTACACAAGTCAATAATAACTTTCTCAATCAATTGAATATTTTTTCTATCATTCGTGACACTATCAGCTTAAAAATGTCATGTGTTGTAAAGTAAAAACAACAGACATTAATATAAAACATATTTAAGTAGCTATGTGTAACAAAAACAATACAATATGTAATGTTTAGTACTGCATTTATGCAAATTTTCATAAAAAGTTAATATGTAATATATAAAAAATTAAAAAATTCCATTTTCTCTAAATTTTAGTTTCATTTAAGGCACTCCTATTAAATATACAGTTATCATGATTAATAATTTATAACTATAAATTATTAATCAAGATTAATTATTAATCATGATAAATAATTTATAATTAATAATTTATAAGCGGCTAATATATTACATATATAAAACTCCAAGTTTAAATGCAAGGTGACAAATTTTATTGTAATAATATAATTTCTACAAAACATTTTATAATTTGGACGAATTTCCATATTTAAAAATAATTACATAAAGTTTACCGGGAAAAAAAAAACAATGATAAAGATACAAGATGAAACAAAAATGAGAAATAAATTTTAAACGATACTTTAATATACCCTGTAGGTCTTTCAAAACTCAATTTTTGCAAAAAGGGCTAATTAGACCGGGGTTTACAGTTTAAATTAATTTTTTAACCATTACAAACGTTCAAGCTCCGAATGGGAATCGAATATATGAACTGTTGCACCGAATACCAAAGCGATAACTATTCGACTGCTAGCTCGGCTTTGAATGCTGGTTGATTATCCATACGGCAGGAGTTAGCAGAGAGAAAGAACAATATTAAGCAAGGAGCGAAAAATCCTAGAGAACTGTTATATTATCATACATAGCGGAAATTTTATTTCAATTATTTAACCAGGATGGTCAGCAAATATTTCTCAATCACGTTATCACTTTAGTTATAGGGATAAAACTTTTAAGGCGCCACGTTACAACGAAATTAGTAAAATTAAATAGGAACGTAAACAAAATGTAAGTTTTCAGTTTTTATGAATGAAATATGTCTACATAGGCCAAAGCTGACACAAATGCCATATCAAATATAAATTAGTTCAGTAACTTAGAATTTTGAAGAAGGGACTTTTTTATTCTATCCTTTATGTTTGGATGAAAGAAGAAAATATAAAATGATATAAAAATAATTATTTAAGAAAAAAAAAGCATTACTTTCACATTTATTAAACTCTTAATGTAAGTATTTTTACAAATATATGTGAAATTGAGTTTTCAATACAGCGGTTTCGTGAGAAATAGGAATAATTTTCTCAAATGTATGCAAATTACCAAATTGCAACACTGTATAGTTAATGATGCTTCGATTGATAACGAACAAACAATTCATAAAAAGAATATTTTTCTTTTCAATCTTGAGGTTAAATCTGCAAGCTTCCCCCCCCCTTTCTTCTTTTACTAATAACCAAATATAAAACCAAATAATAATCAAATCTAATAACTTAGATTTGACTGGTGTTTGCAGTTTGCTATGTAATTTACTAAATGAAGTTTTCACCAATTCTTTTACACGAGGTAATTATATATATATATATATATATATATATATATATATATATATATATATATATGAAAAGTAGTATTTGGAGAAAATTGCTGTCTGTAAATGGAGAATTAATTTATTAAGATACCTAATGATATTTGACATCTACACAGAATAACAACTTGTCTTTGAAACATACAAAACCATTATGAAATTCACATTTTCTTATAAATACTTTTAAAATACCAACAAATATTCTTTAGGTAGCCAATAAATATTACAACGAAAGGGCAATATACATTTCATTGTAAGATAGGGATTAGGTTTGTTCGTCACTCAATGGTCATTTCTTTTGCACCCGAGGGCTAATTAGATCAGGACCCACACTTTATGGTGGGTTCTGAACTAATACAAACAACCACGCTTAAAATGTGAGTCTCAAACTGTTTCACCGAAAGTCAGAGCACTAACCACTGCTTTGTAGTGGTGTGCATAATATCTTAAGAAGGAATCGACTTTGGATCGATATACCAGAGTATTATTATCTACAGATTGTATGTTGGATGTTGTAAGTGATTGTTTACACAATTGTACTTGCATAAAGTGGGTTCTGAGCTCCTAAAAACATCAGTGCCCTAGGTCATAATTGAATTCCTTAAATAATAAATGTATTGAAGACGAGCATTTTGAACATTGCTAACTTGACACTTAATTACAAGGGGAAAAGGAGTGGAATTTAGAAAAATAATCCATAATTGTTAAACAGAACTGAAAATTTCATTTAAGCGTTTGCAGGATATAATGCTTGGCTACCTAATGGCATGATTTCCAAGATTATTGCCACTTTCTCTTTGAAGAAAGGGTCAACGTGGGAAAATAAGAAATAGAAATAAAAAACCTCGTCCCTGAAAGCAAGAAAAAAAAAAATCCTATCACGAAACTTTCATTCCCAAAGCCGATCATTAGATCCAAATCCAGTCCATCCTTTTCCATCAAATGTGTCAGCGTCAATAACAGAGTAGAAGAGATGGAAGAAAGCAGCGGTTCCCTGGTTCGCGCTCAGCAATGTTCCCTTTCCTGTTTAACTATGACCGCGTGTAACTATCATCCGCATAATCATCTCTCGCGGAGGATCAGGAGGGAGGGGAAAACAGGGATGAGAACAGCATCCTCCCCATCCCTGGAGCTGGAGCATCCATCATTTATTGACAGGAGGGAAAAGGAATCGCACAGAGAAAGCTGGCGCCAAGCTCCCGGGTAGAACTTTGGCGACCGTCTACGCTTAATGCGGGTCGATCTGATTCTTTCAATTTTTGGCGTCCCTTTGTCTATCGGACGGCGACAAATTAAGACAAGTCGCGCCTGTTCTTTGTCGTTCTCGTGGGTATCAAGCTGAGTGTTTGAACTCGACTCTGTTTATTCGCAGTTTGACATCGATTGCCTTTGCTGTTTTTGTCATCCTTCTCCGGGAACAGACCTTTAATACTTCATATAAAATTATCATACATATCGGTGGTATACTGGTTTTATGGACATAGTAATGGTTGGTCACAGGACAATATGCGAAGTTTGCGATAACGTGACTACATACATAGCACAATATTGAATGCTTTGAACTTCGACTTGTTAAGAATAGAGATACTATTTTTATATAATCACAATATTTGATTTAACATTCAAATATAAGTTTCTTAAATTGGGCTCTAATTTTTTTTGTGCCACTAAAACAAGCCAAGAAACAATATAAAAATATTATAATTAGAATTCATACACTATGAAAAATAACATTTCAATTCAAAATTATAATTAGAATGACATATTTTTTGTATTATTCAGTTTAAGATGTCTTAAATATTTTATTGTAAAAGCAATTCAAAACAAAAACGCCAATTTGTATTATGTTCCACACAGTATTACAAACGTAATTAGTATAAGTTAAAAGCATCCTTCTCTCATTCTGATTTAACTACTAAAACTAAATCTCTTTTATAAATAGGAATTCAAAAGTACAAAAGTCGAGAACTCTTTTACGTAAAAATGTTTTTTTTTTCGATCAAACAGCACTGAAGTGAGATAATTGCCCCACCGAAATTTGATAGATAGTCAGCTACTTAAGGCATGATAGCCGGAAAACTTTCACAACCACCACAATGAGCATACATGCGTACAAGAAAAACATGGCAACAAAACTTTCTTCAATAGCAGTTATGGTCTCGCTGAACCATTCATTTCAGAGTGGTTCGTTAGAGCAGATCAAGCCTTTGGAATGTATAAATCGTAGTGATGCAACGGACGGTTCAAACTATTTTTCCTATCTATGACAAATTTTACAAATCTCTCAAACAGTTGTAATGACCTTTAATAAATTTATTTACCGATAATCCTCGTATTTTATAATTTTTCCATTAGTCCTAGTTCTTCATAGGAGGCATTTCCAAGCATCAACATTGATAGGAAGACCAGTTATTCATCGTCCATGTTATTCTGACCATTTGGAAGATTGTACATCAATTCAACTTCAATTAGGTATATCTCTCTTTGTTCAGAATATGACGTATAACACATACATATATGTTATATAAGTAGATAACAATAAAATTTCAAAATTCAAACGCAATATAAAGTACTTCAAACAAATCAAATAAAAGAATTATAATGCTACTTCAAAATCCGTCAATTAACACTAAAAGAAATTCACTCTCATAGTTAAATCTTAATATTTATAACAGAAAGTCTTCTAATGATTATATCATAAAGATATTTATTTAACAGTAGTGTCGCTGTTAGCATGATGCAGGCTAATTAGGTGGTTGTGCATATAAGTTTTCAAATTCGTAAGAAAAAATTCCATTTTAAAATTATGTCTATTATTTTTTAAGCTTCATTTGTCAATGTTTGCAAATGATTGTCAAGGTTTGCGTTAGTTATATGCGGAAGATAAAAAAGGCTTAACATCAACTTAGTTATTACTTGGAATATTATTTTTTCGGAATGATTTTAACAATAATAGGTACTATAAAATAACTGCAAGCGAAAGCTTTCATTACGGATATTTATGAAGAAATATACAAAAGTACTAATATACACCAGTTAAATTTCTCACTTGTCATTACTCTAATGTTGTCTTTATGACTTACTAAAATTCCTTATGAAAGCACTCTAACTACCAGAAACCAAGTAACCAGAAATTTAAATTACGAGGAAGCTAAAATTTGAAATAAATGGATACCAGATTCAATGACTCGAGGAATAATAAATAACTGATTATGGATTGTTCAATTAGCGAAGTTATTTACGGAGCATACAGGGAAAATAATTATCAAGGGATAAAAGTAGACTGGGACAATGCAATCAGGCAAAGCGATTTCGAAAATTAAATGGTACAAGACAAATTGAGTTCAACAGAAACGATGATCGATTAAAGTAATCAAAATTCTTATAAGTCGCAAAGAGATCAGTTACCAAAAATATTTTTCTTTTTCTATTAGATATTTTATAGAAAATATATATATATATATTTTCATTTTTTTATTAATCTTCAGTAAAATTTATTCTTGATAATCTATTCTTTTTTTTTTATCGAGATCGAGTTCGAAAAAGCCAATAAAACATATGTTAGGAAAGGTAAAACTATTGAAGAAGCGATATTTTAACAATAAAAATTTCTTTTCAAACATCAAAATGTTGCTTTATAATGCATATTTAATTATTTAATGTACGAACTATTTACATAAACTAATCCATATTATATATATATATATATATATAGCCTTAATTAAAACTAAAATATATACCACTTTGGTTTATCTTTTTACGGATAGTTTGAGTAAGAATACATATTAAAATTCAACACTCGTCTATTTTAATCTTGTCCTGAGAAGTAGAATTGAGATTAGAGAAATGATGTATTTGTGAGGGTAACTTTTCTATTAGTGGAGCCCCAAAAATTACATTAATAAATATTGGTGCGAATTTGTTAGCAAGGATTCGGATTACAAGCCTCTTAAAAAAAGTAAATATATTCTTCTAGCATACACATTACAAATTAAATATGGCAATATACATTAACAAATATCAAGATTTTTTTCAAAGTATAGAAAAGAAGGTCGAAATGAGTTATAAGTTCTGAAGTTAAAAACTTACACAACACAAATATTGGAAGCAGTACTTTAAATAAATTAAAACATGTATGAGTATTTACAAATTTGAAAATGAGCGAGAGAAAAGACGAAACAGTTAATTCATGTAGTCAATATTGCATTAAAATCATATATAAATTGCACAGAACATAACATAATGCTAATTATTGGTCGCGATTACCAAGAATAACGTTAATAAAAATTTTGAGAAGACTGATAATTTGATCTTAAAAATAGTGAAGCTATCATTTTCATTCTGGTATACAAGAAACACTTTTAGTTAGAGGATTAAATTACATCAACAATTAAATAAGTCATTCTGGATAATGACCATATGACGAAATCAGCAATTCATTGTTTAGTTGCCATCTCTATGGTCCTATTTTGCATATAAATGGAGGGGATTTGAACATCTACAAACATCAATATTTGATGAAGTTGAATAGTAATAAGGCTTAAAGAGTTAAGGCAATCATTTAGATAATTGATCCCCATACAGAGAAATTATATAGAAAATATACAAAATAATGTCATACCTAACAGTTCCAAAAATATTTTGTAATTTATGATGTAATTTCACGAAAATAAATGTTTTGAGTACATCAGAAATGCTAACGTGGAAACAATGAAAAATAATCTATTTTCGGAAGTACTTGTTAAAGTTATTTTATGCAGCTTTAGGAGCTTACCACACTTCAGAAGTTCATACCGTTGACATTAAAAGCAGAGTATTCAAAAACATAAATATTAGTTTCCCTTACAAACCCTTCACCAAGGCGGCAGCACCAAATAATTCTAAAGCCCAATACGCAGTAACCTGAAATAAACCAAACCAAATTTAATACTGAGTTCGTAATAACTTGATTATCTAAAGTATATATATAGAGGAAAGCAAAATATTTTGTCGCGTAATCCTCGATACTTATTTTTAAAAAAATGTTTACTTTGTTAAAATAAGAGAGGGTGGATCGACAACAGCAACATCCTTCATACATGAAAAGATCCAATCAGTTTAATAATTCCCGAATTCTCCATTCCAGGCACATTCCGAAAACAATCGACGACAAGGCCACCCTTTTGTCGACGAACTGGTCCTCGCAGCATGGAATTCTGTCGCAGAATACACCCTGCGTTGGACAGTGACCGATTTGGTGATCCCGCCCAACGGGGTGTTCGTCGAATATTTATGCAAGTTGATGTAGTAACTTTTGAGTATTGCGTATCTCCACGGGCTATTTTCGCGGCGAAAACAATGTCATTTTGCTACTCATATAAAGCAGTTGAATGGCATCGACAGAAGAGAAAATATTCTTTCGAATTAATATCTTTGCATAATTATCTAGTTTTTATTAACAATATTTCTGTTCTTTAAATGAACTGCTTTTCTAGAATCTAATCTAATAAATATTAGGTTAGGGAAAAAGAAATCCATTATTTTTATGTGAACTTTATGTAACTTCTTTTGGATTCGCTTTGTAAAAAGGTTTAAAGCAGTTTTCAGGTAGATTTTTAGGTCTTGTGCGTTACGACTGCTGACATGCGGTTAACTTCGATCATTTTTGATATTTTATAGACATTTTCGACGATGCTGTATCCACATGCGAGGTGCATCTCTAACATGAAAAATACCCGAACGGAATCGACGAAACAAAAATTGTACGTAACTGGTTGTTACAGTCTTATATAGGACGATAAACACCTTTACACCACAATTTTTGCCACCTGGCTATCTTTTTCGCCGTTACAAGAGAAAAACTAAAATGTATTGAATTTTCTGTTTGTTGTCTTCCATTTTTAAAACCTTGTACTCGTAACTGAATGAATCAAACAAAAAACCGCAAGAGGATATTTTAGTGTCAAATGTCACCTTTCCAACGAGCATAAATCTGAAATTGTTTGATAGATACCTCACGAAATATCGATCACTACAGACGTCTACCGATAAAATAATGGATTACTTTTTCCCCAACCTAATATAAATTAACCATGCTTCAATTAAACTTAAACAAATTCTTTTAACAATGTTTCATTCTGAGTTCTAAAACCGAATCGAAAGAGATATTGACAACAATTATAACGAACGCAAGGAATTGCACAACAAAAAATGAACAGCCACCATAAACACACATTACTGACATAAAAAGGCAACGATGTTGTTACGTATTGATATTAATGTCAGGTCAAAAAGCTCTATTCAACACAGCTGTTTCGTCATTGTCCTGGAAAGAAGCGAGAGGAAAAGTGTGTTCGTCCAGCACTGGATATCTAGGAAAAATAAGAGCAAATACGTGTGGTTCGTTTCTTTTGTTGACTTATTTTGTTTGCAGTTCAACGGTCATTTTTTGCATATGGTGGCTAATTAGATAGAGACTCCCATTTTAAAGTGGATTTTGAACCACTGCAAATATCTAAGCCTATGGTGGAATTTAAATCCATGAACTGTTGAACCGAAGGCAAAACAGATAATCAATCGGTTACCAGTTCGGCATTTCTTGCAGGTATGGATATTGAAACGTGACATTTATCATCGCATATCTGCAGCAGATAGCCTACTCTGTATGAACTGTTACGTGCCATGAAATCAAAATATCCTTGAATGCCATCAGATATTATGTTTTAACACGATAAAAACGGTTCTTTCCATACTGCCAACCGGGTAAAGGATACAGTTAACTGTTTTAACTGAATAATACCCAAGCATCCTCCATACATACCAGATTTTTTCTTTGAGATATTACGACTTGAAGAACGATATTTGTGGTCATCGGTTTCATTCGGAAGAATATGTGGTGAAGTGGGCGAAATTGGAAATCTTTCTTTCAGTGACCAAACTCTTTCTACAAGACTACAACTCACCTTTTCATCTTCCAGTGGAACAAATATATAAATGCATGTGGCAATTACTTTTGAATAAAACAAACCCTTTTCTAGGTAGACTATTCATAAATCTTAAACGGGAAAAATGATTTCAGGTACTGTAATGCAGGTGTTCGGTTTTTATTCCCCATAATTTTCAAAAGAGAACAATTAATGTTAAAAAACTCACTCACTCACACACACACTCACACACACACACACACTCACACACACACCCACACACACACATATATATATATATATATATATATATATATATATATATATATATATCAGGGGTGGCCAAACTTTTGGGATTCGGGGTCTACTCCACATTTAAAAAATCGAAGGCGGTCTAACAATGGCAGAGCTAAATTAACGTACATATTTATTTTCGATAACAAGAAAATATGGTAAATTATGTAATTTTTCTAAAAAAAACGTAATATTTACAAAATAAAAATTTACTGACGAAAATAATCAAAGTATTCATACATCAAAAAGTGACCATCTTATTCACTTCGTTTTAGTTGAAATTTGGCACTGCATATCTGCGATAAAGTTTATCATATTGTGGCTGGTACGAGCTTATTGCAATGCATAAACACGAAATTAAATGTACATCTGATAAATGCGACCTATTTTTGTTCATGGTTGAAAAAGCAGATTCGCAAAGATACCTCGATCCAAAGTATGATTTCAAATACAAAATCAATTTGTAAATATTTTTAAACGTTTCATCAGAAATTAATTTCCAAAAATCAGCATCGCTAAATATGCTCTGGATTTAAGAAATATATCAAATCTTAATTTAATAATTTCTTCCTCGACCGTGACTGATGTGATATCTATTAAATGTCCTATTTTTTCAGATACGTGGTCCATCAATGTTGACATTTTCATTAAATGGAAATATCATAAAATTGAGTATTTCTTTCAACCTAATTAAGTCAGCGAATCTTCTTTCAAATTCGTCAAACAAAACATGTAAGTGTTAAGCGAAATCTTCGAAGTCTCGGTTTGGAATATGGATGCACTCTTCCTCCATGTTTCTGAAGTTTCTCAATTCATGTTTTCTTAATTGAGATCCGTACCTTTCTATAGTTTCTTAGAATGTTTAAATCGCACTCATCATGTCCGTTTTGGGTTTTAAAGCGTAGACTCTAGTAAATTTTTATTTTAAATAATTCATTGATTCTATGTCATAAGTCATAAATCAAACTGTTAATATCTGAGGTCATTATCGGGTGGACTACCTAAAATGTCTTCGCGGTCGACGTCTTGGCCACCCCTGATATATATCATACATTTTTACACATAATATTCATCAATTAACCTGTATTAAGCATGATTTATTGCGTATAATTTTGTTTAAACCACATTTTTTATTTCAATAATTATAATAGTTTATGCACCTTTAACTACATTACTCGAAAAATACATATTAGTTAGAACTCTTCCTTTTCTTCGAACTACTGCATTAAAGAACATATATTTTCAGCCAAAAATAATACATAAAATAGAGTGCAGTATTTACTCAAAATATACAATCCTGATAAATATTAATATAAAAAAAGCGGAAGAACTAGAAATTTTACATAATGGAGAGTAACTTTTTCAAAAATCAATAAATGTGCATTTTACAATATAGATATGGAATAAAGATTTATTCACAAATTCCATGTTGAAACTTTCAAGAATATAACAATGGCAAGAAAACTCTTGGCGATGTGCTTTAAAGAAATTAAAAATCATCTGCTTACGAAGATGGTAAACTATTAATTTTGTCAGTTATATTGAACAGATTCTGGAAAAATTAACATGCAAGCCAGATACAAAAGGAATAAAAATTGTGAATAAAATAAAGAGAATATTTTAAACTCTAAAAGAAGTATATATTTTTTGATATATCATTTTGAAATAAAATTCTAGAATATAGAAAATTGTGTCAAAAATACCTTCGCCGTTTTCATTCAACATATTTTTGCAAATAAACTTTATTATTATTTTTTACAAAAAAAAAAAAAAAAAAAAAAAAAAATTTTTTTAATTTAATAGAAGATGGTTGTAAAAGACTAACACTGTGTGAAAATATTTTATCAAACACACCCAACTTTAGAGATCAATTAGTTCTTTAAGCTGTTAAATAATTTTTCCGTAAGAGGGCAAATGAATAGAATTAAACCCATTAAAATTAAATAAAACTTAAAAAAAACATAAAATTAATAAAACCCGAAAATAATAAAATTCGAAAATATAATAAAATTAAAAACAATAATAATACTTGTAAAACGAAGTTCCTTATAGAGATATTTGAATATAATGTGTGTTTGTAGTAAGAAATTGTTGTACAATACTAAACACAATTAAGAACAAAAAACTAAATTTAAATTAAAATGATGACGTAAGAGTATTAAATCATCATTTCATGAAAACTAACAGATTTTTTTTTTCCTAAAATTTAGTACCATGGAGAAAAATATGTAAGAGTATGATTTCACTATATTAAATTGAGTGTAATATAGAATAACACTTATAAATAATAATTTAAAAAAAATTAATTTAATGAGAAAATAATACTAAAACAAATGATAATGTAGAAATAAAAAATGAATATGTTGATTTACTGTGAAGCAAAATTATTACTTTAAACTAACATTGAAATAATTCTCTAATTTCTTTCAAAACTTGATTTTTTTTCTATATTAACCATCTTATTTATTTATTAATTTTTTTTCAAATGGATTTTACTCTGGAAACCAAGTTATTTCTATTAAGTAGGCTTCTTCACTGTATACATATATTTTTTAAATAGAACTCAAGATTTTGATATCAGTCAATAGCGACGATAGACAACATTGCTTCTAGTATTTGGATATTTCAGTGATGATTATTTTAAGAGAAAATAAATAAATAGTTGTAAAGTAAAACTTCGAGAGTAATGCGTTTGCCAGTTTACTTTTGTCACCATCCTTTTTATAACACTTCAGATAACCATGCGATAAAATGAAAGGTCATAAGCGTTTTTTTTTTTTTTTTTTTTTTTAATTTTCGATGTCTATTTTTCATTATTTCTATCAACACATCACAAATATATAAACTTAGACACTCACTAACATATGTATATGGGACCAATAACTGTTTTCTTATAATTTGGTACGTAGTTCCTGTTGCAAAATGCTTAATATTCGGTAACTTAAGAAAAAAAAACTTTTTTTATAGAAATACATTAATTGGCTAAAAGGGTGCATATAATGCTTAATAATTAGGTTCGAGATCAAGAAATGCATTTCTATAAAATGTGGAAGTAAGTAGATTTTATATGATCTTGGAATCTTTTAACTCATATCTCGCATAGGTTCTTAGATGCACTTTTCTTCAATCTGTTTAAATTGATCTATTCAAAATTACTTAGGTTCGTACAACAACGGACTAAGCTTTCTTCTAAATAATATTTGTTCCACAAATAAAAAAAATTCTATTCAATCCAGTAGTATAGGAACATAAAATTTTACATTTTGTACTTTTTTAAAATATGTACGGGTAAACGCCGGGGGATTTCTTCTAATAAACGTGGTATTTATGTACTTAAATATGGGGCTCCATTATAGCAAACTACATGGGCTTGAAGTTTTTAAAAAATGTACTAATTTAAATATTTTTTGGAGAAACAACTATAAAAATAAGGTTTCAGAAACCACATAAATGCATGCATTCGTGCAATGTATTAATATCTTAATAATGTATATTCGCAATGCACACTAGCGGTACAGCTTACATTCAATATTAAATATGAATTTGATAATCAATAAAACAATGATATCAGAGTTATTATCATCCAACTAAGCTAGATTTTCAAATAACGTGCCTAGCTACCTGCTTAAAACTACTTTGATGGAACTCTTCCATTGTGCAGCAGCACGATCTTTTCTCCCCTCAGAATATGCCCCGCACCTATTATCCAGTTATGTACCCCTTTCTTTACAGGAAGAAAAAAAAAAAAAAAAAGAATCTGGGTCAGGGCAACTCTCGCACTATCCTTCTAGCCACCTAACCCAACCCTTTCAAGATTGAATTTTATTCACTTCATCGATGGGAAGAGGAGATAATGAGAAGAGATAACGAAGGTGAATCCTTTTACCTAGGTATGTGGGGTGGTGAATATGAAATTACAATGTGAAAACTTTTTTTTTATCGCCAGACAATTTTTTGCTCGCCAAAATGTGTAAAACCAAGAAGCATTCACGTCTATACGCACTTCAATGAACATGTCATGAATATTGGAGGAGAATGAAAAGAAATACAATCCCATTTTTCCCAGAATTGCTGAAACTTTAAATACAATTTTTCTGCAAAAAACGAAACTTCGCACAAAATATTAAAAAGTATTCAAACAATAATAAATGATTAGAATATCATGGAATAGTGGAAATTGCTAAGGTGAAATACATTGATATAATGAGTGTTATAAATATATTCAACCAAAGGAACTAAATTAATTAATAATTGCAGCAGGAAAGTTACAATTTAAAATATGATTTTATGAAGTGTATATACATTTTGCTACAAAGTAAAAACATATTTTTCCGGTATTAATAAAAAAAAATTTTTTTTAATGAAGGCAAGAATTTAGCTTTTGTTAATAGCATTTTAAGTCATTTGAACTTAGCTGAAAAATAAAGCTCTATTAAGAAAAATATATCAATCGGACAATATATTGATCAACTTGCTCAAGGATGCCCGCCATTAGAAACAAAAAAAAAAAAATATATTGATCAGATAAATTTTCCTAAAAAAATAATAATAATAATTAAATAAATAAAATAAAAAAAACATTTAAATTGTCCTAGCCAATTTAAATTAACCATAAAGTGGATGTTATGATTTATTTATTGCTTTCATAAACAATCAAATATTAATAGTTAATGTGCTTTACTTGCTATATGAAATAAATTTACCTTTACTTAATGATGAATAAGTATTTATTTTTTAATAGCGGTATTAAGAGAGACAAATCTCTAATAGTATATAAAATAACCTATCCTACTAAGATATTAGCCAACATTTTCTTTCGAACTGGTCACTGAAGAGCTCATCCCACTGACAAATTGACTTGTTTTTGATGGGTGGACAAAATTGCGTATTCAACATTATCGGTGAAAATGATTATTTGTTTAACTCACAGACCAATTATAAAATAAAGTGACGTACACATGATCAACTGTAACGAAAGAAACAACGACTTTATGTTTAGTAAAGAAAATTCCATTAAAAATATTATCATACATTAAAATGAAATGTCAATATTATACAACAATTTGCGTCTTAATTTATATTTATTTCTTAGAAACAATGAGTAAACCCAATTTTATTTCACTATATCGGAAGTCGTGGTGAGGTGATATCTATATTTATCATATAATTGCTACATTGTTAATGTTACTTTACTATTAATATACGCATTCAAATTTGTATTTATGTGTATAATATAGCTGTTATTTTATATAATTTATATTTTAATTGAATTAGATAATTTAGAAAGTGTAGTAAAATATTTTTACAGAATAACGTAACAGCTGACTTTATTTATCTTATATTTCTTCTTGAAAAAAGAACGCGTCAACATGTTAGATTATGTATTGGAATCTAAATAGAAGAAAAATCGAAATATATAATTTAATTTAACTGAATTGACAAAACTAAAATTTTATGTGTGAATACAGAGCAGTTTTTTAAAATATTAAATCCCAATGAAAGAAAAAAAAGAGAGTTCCTTACAAATAGAAAGTGTTAGAACACTTTACGATAATTTTCAAATTTACATTAACAGAAAATAGGTGAAACAATTTCAAGTAGAAAAAGAATAACTATTTCTTTTTATCAGAAATTCGATTATCCAAAAAAGTTCAGTTTATAAAAAACATTTATCAATTTAGAATAAATTTTTATTTCCTTAGACAAATTTTACACACGCAAAACACAAGTTCTAAAGAACAAGCTATGGGAAAAAATAAATTTTTTTTTTTTTTTTGAAGATTCAGGCGGTGACACAAATAAACACGCCCCACAGACAACAAGTCTATATTTATTACAAGAGGTGAACACAAACAAGTTTTAATCATCACTATGTGAGAAGCAACATATAAAAAAATACACAGCCAACCCTTAAAAAAACATCCAAACCCTGAATAAAAGGACGAATGGTACCAGACTTGCACAAAGTTAGCAAGCACATTAATCATTCCAAGCCTACGACGTGAAATATGACGCCCGTCTTTCAACTAGTCAAAAATCAGAGAACAAATGTATGTATTTCATTAAAAAATAGTTTATTACGAAGTAGGAAACAGCTTGTACGAGGAGAAAATTCTCGCCAATATAAACTTTAACATCATCAGCAGGCATTTACAGTGTAAGATGCCATGTTAGGCTTAACGAGAAAATGCTAAAATTCTCTTAAAAACTTTCCCGGAAAATTATGAAAAGAATAACAAAATTGCTTAAACCTACATTATTACAAGTACATTAAAATATAGATCTATTTTTCGAAATAAAAACAAAATTCCACAGTCTTAAATATTGCTAGTAGGATTTAGCGTTTAAAACCAGCCAACCTCAGATATTTATTATTTTGGCAAATATGTTTAATCATTAAGGTAAAACCGAATACAAACATTTTCATTCTCTCAATATATTATTAAAGAAAACAATTTCAAACATAGTGGCTTAATAATAACAAAAAGTACGATTAAAACTTTCTTTATTTAAATTTTGAAATGAATTAAAAATTTTCTACATAAAATTTGAAGCCTGAGTATTATCAGGATTTATTGAAAATGAAGACAAAGTTTCGTAATCGAATAAAAATTTTTTAAATCGAACAAAAATTTACGAATCACATAAAACTTTTTACACCTTTATATAAAAAAAAAGTATACCAAGTAATAAAAACATACCATTTTTAAACTCCAAGTAGGAATAAAACAGATTTTACAGATTTTGGCTACTGACGCTCATGTTTGAAAGCACCAATATTCTCCTTTTGATCTAGGTACTTTATTGCTTGAAAAAATAAGCTAGATTAGAATCGAATTCATGACCGATTGAACTGAAAACTAGTGCTATATAGATGATAGAACTTTCGCTCATATGATAAGTAAAATTAGAAAAAAAGCAAGTCAAAATATTTAATGAAACAATAAAAATAAACAATAATAATAATTAGAAATAAAATAAATGAAGTAGCATGATGAGTTTTACAATTATAATTTGGCAACACGTTACCTAACACACACAAAAATATTTTTATGTAACATTTATAACATTCTTTTTGTTCCAAACCTTTACTTCCATGAAAAGATATGCCAGTCACTTCTTGTGGTAACCGTGATTATGATTTCGAATAGAAAATGAGAAAAATATCAATTTCTGACCGTTAAAATTCCGTTTTACCGATTTCAGCCAGTCACATAACATTATCATAGTTTCTATATTTTTTAACGAGCATAAGATCAACCAAATCGGATTTTCTCAATTAACAGTGCTTACGCAGCAAAATAGAGTTTCAAAACATAATCATTGCGAAATCAAGCACCACGATAAGCATTTAAGAAATGCAACTGCACCGCATCTTTTAAAGATGCATTATCAAAGAATCTCTTCAAGATTATGCAGATTAAACACGTAATTCAAAGGTCATTTAGATAATACATAATTCTGTTTTTTAAATACTTTGCACAAGAAAAGGAATAATTTCTCTATTCAATAGAGTTAAGTGAAAATTACAAAAAAAAAATTAAAATTTAAACAAAGGTACTCTCTTTAATGACAATGTTTCCAAAATTTGAAATAAGCAGGATGGCATTAGAGAATATGATATATCTTTTGAAAAGATTTTAAATAATGTAATTACTGTCAAATCATCCAAAATAAGAAAGTTAAAAAAATTTAATTTAGCATACTGTATTTTTTTCTCAGTTCATCTATTTAATAATAACTAAATTGAATTTGACATAGCTTTACCACATTATACGTAACTAAACAGCAATAATTAATTATTTTATGAAAAAATATTTTCAAAAGGTAAGAAAAGTACTTAGTTTTATAAAGTAAAAGTTATTGTGGTAAATGAAAGAAAGATATTAATTAAACATTGTATTTATAAATAGTTATTGTTTATTTATTAAATATAAAATCTGTAAAAAAATCTAAGAAAAACTTGATAAATAAATAATTTCCTAAAAAAAATTTAATCTTCTTTCAAGAAATTTACATAGAATGTTCACATTAACATAATTCGATTTAATATTTAGTCGAAATAGCTCAAAGAGTCGAGGAGCTAATAAGATAAACGACTATCTGATCTTCAGTTCAATACAGACATATAAAGCACGTAAAAATCTAACAGTATATTAGCTAAATATGAAATCCTCTATCTAGCGAAATGCTAAAATCCACAATGAAGAAGACATGGTAAAATGTTAAAGTTTGTGGTAAAACTTTACAATGGGCTACAGGAGATAGTTCGACTCATCCAAAATAAAACTCGAAAATGATACCTCTTGAAATTTTGAGTGAGACGAAAACTCTAGATAATATCAAAATCGGATTTTTTTCGTATTAAAATTTAACTGACCAAGAAGTGATATAAAACAGCAAAATGGTGTGAGCGCTATGGATAATCTGAGTCGAGTCACAATCAAGTATAAGTGAAATAGGTCACATAATCTTACAACCAGCGCAGGCTATGACAAATTGAACTTTCATATCCTTATAACGTACGTAACTATAAGATTTATGACAAGGGAATTATTTTCTCATAATGACGAATTTTAATCAAAACAAAAAACCAAGAGCCACACAATGATTTTTAGAATTACTTTCTATTCCAAAATTATTTAATTACATAAGATCGTTTTAAATCAGTTATTCTGAATAAATTTATTTACATTATTAAACAAGATTTATTCTAATATTTCAATTCCCAACGGATTTATTTAATAGATAGAATTTACTTGAAATGGAATTAGGATAATTTATACCACATTGTAAAACAGATATATTTAGACATTACAACAATCATAAAAATATATATGAGTGTTTAATAAAACATTAAAAAAAAAAATTAGTCACTTAAAGTTGACAAGCATTTCAACTTCTAAAAGCCACCCACGGGAAAAAAGAAAAAAAAAATATTGTACGTGTTTACTACACTTTTCCAATTTGGCACAAATACGCCTACGTTTTTAAGGTTCTTTATACTATCAGAGTAATTGAATTCTTCACACATAATACACTGTAAAAGCTGACAAAAATTTATAAAAATAAAACCAACATTATAAATCTACGCGTCTCTCATTCTTGATTTTGATTAATGGTGTGTTTATACACAAGTTATTTTGTGTTATTTTACTCATCTCAGAATGAGTAGAAAATATTACAGGCGCCAAATTAGAAAGAAAGCATTTCACACCCAAATATAAATGTATTTTTCCCCATAAGGAGATAAAAGCTAAATTAATCGCAAGTAGCATTTCATCACCTAATATAGACACAATTTCCTGCAAGAGAATATATGCCAATTCAAACATTTCTCTATATACAATATCTATATACTTGCAAAAGTAATACAATTCTAACTTTATTGAATTGCTCAAAGCTTTAGGAAAAGCCTGAGCCATTCCTTTTATTCAGATTCTAAATCGTAACAGGTAAAGATTTATTTTTTTTTTATTTTAACTATGAAATAATAAGATATATGCATCGATTTCATTAAAATATGTACACGTGTACTTATTTTCATATTAATCTAAGTAATTTGAACTGTTAACTGTTTATAACACGTGCATGCTCAGAATTATTTCAGACAAACTGTATTCATATATATTTGCATGTTATGTATTATGTATATCTAATAGACAAATTTACACTTTTCGAAGAATTTTATTGAAACCTCATGTATTAATGTTTTGAAGCCAAAGAATAGTTTTAATACAAGTTTGGAACCTTTGAAATAATTATAAACAAATACAGTTCTATGGTCATATTTCATCGTCTGGCGTGTGGAATCAGTTATTTATCAGAATTACGCGTGCGCAGTCCATGTAAACAAAAGTTCTCTGCACATGTAAACAAAAGGTTCTGATATGGCTGTTTTGCTAAGCCACTTCAGAAAATGATAAGAGTGAAGCTCACCAATATGCGTAATGGGTAAGATACATCATTAGTCATGAAGCATTTAGTGAATATTTAACTTTTTCATCTATAAGAGCGTTCCGACAATCACTGAACGAAGTGTTTAAGCAGTAAACACATAATGAATGTTAGCGATGCGAATATTTAAAATTATAATTGATGAATTAGTTGGCTTTTTAAGCGTGAGTTTAATAGTATAAATTAAATTATAATTGCCAAGTATTGAATATGTATTTCCTTTTTTTCATAAAGAAACCAATGCGATAATGAATTGTTTAAGTGGTTATACACACAAGTACTATTCAAACTGATTTCTCTAATTATTTTCAGTTACAGTTAAGGCAAATTACATTAACTGGTACTTATACCTTATCCGGATAACATAAAAAATAAATTTCTAAGAATGAAGCAGTAAATCAACATTAGGTATTTAAAGTTAGAAATATAACTGGTTGTATTTTCAACTTTTTTTTAAAAGTTGAAAATACAACCAGTTTTTCGTAATCTAAGGATGCTGTGAATTGCGAATGAGTTTCGATTATCGGAGCCTTACCCTATTCTCAATTACGATTTTTTACTTACAAAAACAGCAAGGAATTAGATGATTAAGAAATTTTTTTTATATACACAGGCATAATTTGTAATTCTAAATTATCAATGGAGAGCTAAAAATCAACGAGATTTGTTAATGACTAAGGATTCCTTCCACATGAATTTAAAGTCACCGACAAATGTATTCGCACTTAAGTATCATGTTTAATTTGTTTAAGATTATATACACATATTCATTCACCTCAGTTACAGTTGTTACTATCAAGGATTATACCATAACATATTATTCATATGAAAAATTAACAGAACTCAATATATAAACAAATAAAAAAGCATAATTTGTAATATGTAAAACTACAGTAACACATTTACTTTTAAATATAATAAGATATATCTTTTTGACAGCAAAAAAAGAATTAATCTACAAAAGATCCAGTTTAAAACGACCGGTTTTAGAAATACCAGAGGTTCACAATCGATATTCGCTACTGAAAATCGATTTCTGTCAATTACCGACAGGATACGACACGTTACACAAACTACTACTTTTCACAACACACATTTCCAGAAAGTTACGATACGAAAATTAAAATGAGATTGCACTCAGAAGTGGTGAAGCCATTCAAAATCGTAGAAAAGGTCGCGGGAAAAGAATAAAAAGAAACTTTTCTATCGCTTTGACCTAGCAAGGAAAAGAACCGGCGGCATGACGTCACGAAATCGATGACGTCGCCGCCAGAATCGTCTGCTGCTACAACATCAACGATCGTCTGCTTGGATGAAGCAGACGCCCCGCAAATGGCAACAGCCGCGTCTGCCACTCGCGGTAATGCTCAATGTTTGCCAACCCCCACCCCCCTTTTTATCACATTCCCGCTCTATTTTGCTGTTTTTCTCTCATTTTCCAGCCAAGTAAGAAAAGGTTTCTATTAAAAAAGCGAACGAAGATTTCTCTGGCGTAGATAAATGTGAATTCTGCACGAAGACGAGATTTTTCTGCACTTGCTGAAGACAGCACTTAAAGAGCGAACGAATGGCATTGTTAGTGAACCAACAAGAAAGCTTGCGAAGTGAAATGATGTTCCCTCAATAGCTTTTTCTTTTCAGTTCGATAGATTCTCATGCTACTTATTCCAGCAGTATTTCTAAGAAATAAATTTTTGCTTCATACAATCAGCTCAGCTAGGCAAGCTTATGCCTCAACCATCGATTTTCCCATTCAGAAACTCATTGACGGAAAGTGAATTAAAAACTCAAGGAAAAGTTCAGAGTTCTGTCCATATCGCCTGATCCATTTACTTAAATGATTTTTAAGAACGATGTAAAAGCAAGAAAATAATCTGAACAGCTTTTAGAACTAGCGAAATCTTCAGATTTGGCAACTTTCTTCGTTTTTATTGCAAGCATTGAATGAAAACTACTAAATTTAATATTTAAGTCACATAAAGAAAGAAAATTGCCATAGTTACGTTTTGCATAATAAAATAAAAAACCAATCAATCAAATACTGGTATAAATATCTTGTTATTATTAATCTTTTGTTAAAACAATTGCAAATATTTAAAATTTTATAGCAAATTGTACTAATTAAATGAAGGTAAAATTCTTTGAACTCTTAAGATCGATAATAGTTATCAACTTTGCTATACGCATGCTTATGTTACGCAAGTTACCAGCTACGTGACCCATTATCCAACGATGAGATGGCGAGTACATTATAAAATTCACTTTACCATTTTAACAATCAAAGATTTAAAGCAATACAGTTGAAAATAAAAACGAGTTTATTTCATATAAACGTCAAAATACATATTAAAGAATTACTTTTCAATAGATCAGTTAAAACTGATTCATTCAAACTAAGGTTTTCGATGGATCAAAAATTTCTAGTTTGATTTCAAATATCTTTAAAAAAGATTTAGTCAGACACATTGAATATAGATTACATTAAGAAAGGTAGGAAAACTTTTGAGACACACAAGCTATTTTTCATTTGTCTTTCGATCTTTTTGAACGTCAATCATGGTTTAAACAAGTATATTTAGATATGAGGATCATAAAAAATTAGCATCGGCGATCTCCTCAAAATATCTTAGCGGTCCACCAGCCAATCAGTCTTCTTTATAACCCCTTTAGAAACAAATAACTATGAAATAAGTTAACAAATTCAGACATATTCAATACTTATGTTTTTAATTTTAAATGGCTAAGTATTTTTAAGATGGCGATGTATATTCTTTCTAGTAGTTCTCCGTCTGGAACTAACTTCTCAAAAAATTTTTTAACAAAATAAAATGATTAAAATAATTTAAATTAGCAAAACAGGCACTTCATAAAGGCTTTTGTATAATTCGGATTCATATATACAGTAAATATAGAGTCAAAAAACAATCAATTTTTAATTAACCGAACTGGAAACTTTATATAGAGACGAAAAGATACTGTACAATTCCAAAATAATAGGAAACACTTCAAGTGTAATAAAAGAATGTCTATTACCATGATTGCCTTACCATTATTATCTTTGAGTAAATTAATGTAAAAGAATAAAAAAAAAAGAAGCTGAGAATCTTCATTCTAACCATGTCCCATTTTAAAGATTGACGCAACAAGGTTACCTAATATTTCTTCTAATTTAACAGCAGAACCTTAATGGAAGCCAAGAGTCTGAGCGAGGCATTCTTCTTCCTAGACATATAAACAAAAACTTCATTAATAATTCAGGGACAATGCCTTCGTCAAAGACGATCTTTCCCTGCATACCATCGGAGCAAACAGAGCACTACATCTACATGTTTGTTATACTGATGACTGAAATAATTCTCTCCACCGGATCGGACGTGGGAATAGATTCCACTTACAAGCTCATTTACATAAAGCTACATTAAATTCTAATCAGACAATGTCAGCAACGTATTTTAATGCTGCTAATGGTTACGTTAGAATACGTTTCTGATATTGTGTTGCTCTACTGTTTAAAAAGAAAAATAATTAAATGACTCCTGCTCTATTACAGGGCAACAAAAAATATAGTTTTCCTTGTGGAAATATAGGACACACATCTTTGACAAAATATATTATTTCAGATCTTACTATAAGAAGTGGTACTTTTTCTTCTTGGGGATACTAAAGTATAGAATCACAATTTGGTTAAATCTATTATTTTTAGATTATTCAAAGTAGTAAAATTTGATGCTTCTCAAAAGCTGTTTACAAAGTGCATATTAGGAGCATATATAATCAAAATTTAAAGTTTTAAATAGCAAAGAATATTATTAAATATGAACTACTACAAAATAAAAGTTTCTATTAAGATCCAAAATTACGTAAAAGCGTTTCTAACATCCAATGAATTCTTGGGTAAATTGGAAAGAATGGGATAGAACGCGTAGATTCTAGCAAGAAATAAATGTTATAGAACAAATAGAAACACAGACTAAACATGTATATATTTTATGGATTATTTTTTCCAACTGAATTTTTTCAATTTAATTTAGATATTAAACAAAATGCAATTTTACTTTTTCTTCCACATTAAAATATTTAGAAAAAGAGTTAAAAATTTAAATGTTACAAATTTTTAATAATTTTCATTATTTAGTTTTGAAATCCTTTAAAAGAATTAGATCTAGACATGATTCATTCAGATTAACCCAACTCACTAATTTATTTTAAAATAGATGGAATGATTTTTTTAGAGAACCGTTATCATTACTTATATATAGTATAACGATAATAGAGTTAAAATCAAATATATACCAACTACAAGCATAGATTCACAGGTTGAATAAACAACAAATATTTCTTTGTAAATTTTTAACAATGTACACCTAAGTTTTGTGCATACTTCATTCAGATTGTGTCGCAACGTGATTCAACTTTATGGTCTACAAAATTTATAATACACAGATTTTGTCAACATCAAGGTCTGTAACAAAATCAAAAAATTAATTCCAGAATTTACCAAACAATACGAGAAATATTATTGACGATGCTGTGGAGTATATTTCGCTTAAGGACATTAAAAAAAAAATAAAGTCATAAGAAAATGCTCAAGAAAACACTAAAAAATTGTCAGAAACAATTTCTAATTAAATACAATTTGACATTTTAAGAGTGGAAAGTTACCAACTAAAAGTTGTTTTAAAAATTTCATTTAACAGTGGTCTATCAGGATGATTGTTGAAAAACTTCCAACAACCAACCTGACAGACCCCGTTAGCTCTATTCTTCTTTCCATTCTATTGTTCAATAGAGACTAAGATTGACCTACTGAAGGGGTCGTTATAACCATTAGTAGTCTCAAATAAACACAAAGGAAAATATTCTTGTTTATTTATTTTTTTTACTGGGAACATGTCAGTACTATAGACGCTTTTCTCAATTATATAATCAAATTTCGAAAACATACAAAGCAGTCAATATATGCTACTAGTTGTACATGTTAACTATTTCAACATAAAAACTGCAAAAGTTTTTAAGATAATTAAAAAAAGTGACCATAAATAAACATGATGGACGTTCTTTTACACTTAAAATTAATTAAGCATTCAGCAGTCACAAAATAAGCAGAAAGTGTGAACATTAGCGGACGGCTGCAAAAATTAACACAATAAGCAGGCGTAACAATCACCACCGTAGGTGATGCAAATCCTCATTCATTAACTGTAAGTTAGAAAACACAAATCGCCAAGTACCACCCTAATTTTTTTTTTCGTTCCTTCTTTCCGAGATGCATTATCTTATACTGTTTATGTAATGATAATCCAGCAAACAAAACAGTGCAGTGACGCAATTGTAGTGCAGCAATTTCCCCGCAACACGGTAGCGAGGCGGAATCATTAGGGAGACAAATGATATACAAGCGTCATTCATTACCGAGACATGAATCATGTGGCATCGTCCTCGGGATGCCTAATTGAAAAATAATGAAACCACTAGTTGCTATTAAGGCCGCAAACACAAGTTCGGCGAGGATTATGAGTGTAATCCTGCAGCGGAGCTTTAATTGCAAAGACGCTGGGGAGATAAAAATGATTCAAGCATGCTTCCTGCACGAATAAAGATGCGCACTGACCATTCCAGCAGCGGAAGAATACCACTGGGCCAGCAACCATAAAAGGAAATTTATTGAATGCTGTTTTATTATTTTTTATATGGCCATTGTGAGGGCTTTCGAATGAAAGTTCTACTTCTTGCAAATCAATTAATTTGGTTATTTTACTTGAGATAAACCAAATTCTTTATAATAATAAAAAAAATAATAAATAAAAAAAACCGCAATAAATTTCATAGTTAGTGAAATTTCTAACATTTATTTTTTATGCAAAAGATTAAAAGGTGCACGTAACAGGTACTTAATATCATATAACAAATATAATTTGTAACAGGTACTTAATAACAGGTATATTAAAAACCTGTTACGCATTTTTACATTAGATTACACAAAACTAATGTAAAAATTTAATTAAAAATATTTGAACTTGAAAAAAAAAAAAAGGAAGAAATCAGAAAAATATGAAAAAATTTATGTTAAAAAAAGCAAAAAAAAAGCATAACTTAGAGAATAACCTGTGTTGATGTGGTGGGTAGAATATGTAATTTGGAAAAAAAAAAAAGTAATAAAAAAAGAGAAAGATTATTTTTTATTTATATATCCAGCAAGAGAATATTTCATAAATTGCATAATTTGTCTTTAGATAGGAATAGTTTGATTAGTTAAAGTTGATTGAAGTAACAGTGCAACTAGATTAACAGCATTAACGAAAATAAACACCTACAGTATACAATATGCTGTTAATACGTAAGTACCTTGTAATACACGAGACTCCAAATACTTGTGATTACGTACTATATTAGAAAATAACCATAATAATGATACTCAATTCAATATATATAACATCAGAAATGTCTTAATTTTTACTCAGTCATTTCATTAAGACCTCAGATTCTTTTTAAAAATTGTAAACTATCAACGGAAATTAATTAAAATTTCATGCGTGAATCACCCAACTATATGTAACATAAAAAAATAATCCCAATATTCTGAAGAAAAAAGCGGCATCTGTATATAATAAGCCCACATGCAATTAGAAAGTAATGAAACATAAAAAAACTGTTTACAGCCAAAACGTCCTCATAAGTACTGACTATAAACAGT
>JAPDSC010054506.1:126170-146582 GCA_026290005.1 Latrodectus geometricus
TATATATATATATATATATATATATATATATATATATATATATAAACTAGTGATTAATATTTTTTTAGAAAAGCTGAGAAAATGTTTTTGCCGTTTGTTATCAGAAAATTAAAAATTAACCAATAAAAAAATCATCAACAATTAAAAGAGATAAAATTAAAAAATTGGGATTCGTTTCCTCAAATATTGAAATAAATTTTCCTTTTAATAAAAAAAAAAAATAGCCAGATAAATATTTAACGGAATTGCACAGTACACTAAGAAAATTGCGACGAATCAGTACAGTGGCATTGAGAACAGTCATATATGTGCTCAATAACCTAATAAATGACCACAGCAGTTTGCGGAATGAGGAATCCAGAGATGGGTTGGCGCAATCTGAAACTAATGGATTGCACTCATAAATCAAGCCATATCAGTCCCTGGCAATGCACTCATAAGCGAAACTCGCACGCATACATTAGTGCTCATCCATCGAAAGAAACTATTGGCGAAACACGCATTCCAAATATCTCGCCAATTTGGTGAATTCTCAACTCCTTATTTACAAATCATTTTATGTGAAACACAAATTTTAATTTCACTATTGCTCTACTAATATAATCAAAAAAATTAAGATTTGCTAAAAATAAGCACGAATGGGATTAAATATTATTAATTTCATTGAAATTTCCATTCTTAAAAACTGCATTGCATGGTATTTATTTTTTTAACAAAATCAGTCGCTAGGCGAGCAGCTTGGAAAATGGCCGACTCTGAAACCTTCAAATAAACAGATCAGGAGCTTGATTTGACGTTATGGCATGGTAGATTGCAAAGTTTAACAATTCATTTTAAACTGTAACGCGAAGGGAATTAATCCTATGTGCAGAAAAGAGTGACTACACAATTCAAATAACTAATAGCGGCTATTTTAAATAACTAAATTTTAAAATTATTTTTTTTAGTAATTCTGATAATAGCAATAGAAAATCTGGCCACACAACAAAAAATGAACAAATAATGAGGATTTTTTTGTGTGATCAGTGAAACGGAATATTTAGCAGCTAAAATTTAAATGCATAGACACTTTAATTTAGTTTCTAGTTTGCTTGTCGCTTTGTTGCACACGAAAGCTAATATGTCTGTAAGTTACAATTTAATATGGACTCCAAATTACTACCACTATCTTCACTCTAGATTGACGTAGTAATGGTTGAATTTAAATGAATGAATGTGACAATTATCGAAAACAACTAAACCATGAGTCAACAAAAGGTTGTTACTATTTATTTTAATCGTAAATTTATGGAATAAAGGGTACGCAACGTGAAAACTTAAGTATTTTTTTCTTTCTCACTTTCCATACAAAATTCACCCATAATGTAGAAATTCTTTATTAAGGCCATGCAACTTTTTATACGAGAAATTCTGTATCAGTCAATCATTTAAGAATAATTTCGACAGTTCTTAACTGTACATGTTAAAGACGAACCGCGAAGATCACTCATTTTGTATTGCCTAAATGTAATAGGGACTGTATACTGTACTTACCACCAACAAATTTTCATTTCATGGCAACTCGCTACACCATTCAGGTATCGAATTGGCTAGATTGCTATTAAAGCGAGCACGCGCGCGTCCACGTTTTCAGTTCAACAATTCGTCAATTTGGCTCCAACTTTGTGTATGAATGTAACGATTTGAGATCTACTTTAAGACGTATGCCCAAGCAAAATTATTTCTTATGAACGAAAAATAGCCGCACAGATACAAATGGAGTTTTCTGACAGTGAAAAAATGTCAAGCAAAACCAGCCAAGAAATTTTTTTTTTTGTTATTTTTACAAACTATATAAACACTTGATATTTTGACATGTTATGATTTCATATTGCTCATTTTTCAAGAAGATTGTCATAAAAAAAGTGTTCTAAGCATTTTTGAAATTCAATGAGATACTTTCTTTGAGGTTGATAACTGAACTGACACACTCCCCTAGTTCCTCCAACAAAATAGTTAAGGACCTCAGGAAACATTTAACAAGCATAAGGTTCTCTAACCATACAGTCATTCTCTAGTTCTCTGTATCGCCTAAATCAAAAAAGAAGTATTTTTTCTTGCTACAATAGAGCTTAAAAAAAACACATTTGTTTTGGTGGAAAAAAAAAATGGATAAAATATATTTGGTAAAAAAGCCGCAAAATAAGGAATTGATGGATGATGCTTAATAATTTCGTTAAGATTACATTTAGATATTGCCGCCTGGATAATCCGAGACAGATGTACTTCGAGACAAGAGACGCAAAACGAAGTATACAACAAATACTATTAAAAATCAAAGAAGCCCGTCGCAATAAGAAAAAGTAAGATTAATAGAAAACACTATTCAGACAGAAAGCAACGAATAACGTAAAAGTACAAGTCCAATTTTTCACCATTTTGTATTTCTGTTCATATTAATCATTTCGAGGGTGGGGTGAGGAGAAAAAGTTTAAAATAAGCATTCGTGACAGCACCTGCCAAAACGATACGATACGCGCTTTTTCGGAAAGAATTATCCCGCGTTGCCATTTGCGCAGACGCAATTAGTCAAAAAATTGCAACCATTAATTTCCCGCGTCAGCTAAACAGGCTCGGCATTGTCTATTTGGATAAGAGGGGGTAGGGAGAAAAATATAAATAAAACGCCCGATGAAGAAAGACAATAACTAGAAGGTGCAGTTGGAGAAATAGAAACCACCAACATGACATGGAAGCCCAGGTAGGAAGCAAGAAACGCCAGCGCGAGGCACAGCAAGCGAGCGTAAATGTTCCAATCGTGGGTCAGACAAGGTCGTTTCCTTGTATGACACTCTAAGCAGCGAGAGTTAATTGTTTAGGCTGTTTTTCACCCTGCCATGACAGTACACCCGTCTGTCCATCTGTCTCGCCTACTTTTTTTCTTGCTTTTTCTCTCCTCTCACATATTTTTAAAGCCATTTTTATCATTTGCTTTTTTTTTTTTCCTTTAGATACCTTACCACTCTTTTGCGTCCGTGCCAGACGAAGCGAAACGGCTTGTGATGCTTTTGCTCGCATTTTTTTGTCACCCTCTTTGTTTTTCATTCGTCACTTCCAAGATTTTTTTTTATCATTATTACAAGTTTCGTGCGTGTGATTTGCAAGCCTGCAGGTTATTTAAAGGATATACATATATATGTGTGTTCTTTGTATCACGTGAACCATATCACTTAACAATGTTTTTGCATGGAATGGTGTAATTTCCGCCTCGTTCGGCAAAATGATTATAGCAAAAAAATACTTTTAGTTCACTCGCCTGCTATACACGAGCAAAAAATTCTAGATGATAGAACAATAAATTTCAACTGAAATAATGTATTTCCAGGTTTTATTTTATAGAAATATAAAAATATATCTAATAATTTATTGATTGCAAGTATTTTTACAGCTTTTTTAAAATTACTTTAGATGTCATATTTTTTTATTCATGTATTAAAATATAACACTCATTGCTAGCAACTTTAAATACCTATTATATTACACGATTATAACACAAAATAATAAATTCAACGCAGATCAATATTAGTTTTTCAATTCACAATTTTTTCTTTCACATCAACAATTCCTGTCAAATTTAACTCTAAGAGCAATCAATAGATGTCGCCACAACAAGAATATAAATGATATTTTCGCCAACAGCTTAATCATATAAATAGTAAAGAGTAATTATAAAAAAAGTCAAAATATTAAAGTTGTGACCATAATATTAGAATATTTCATAATGAATTTATAGGGTTACCATTACCCTCTCCTATATTATTTTGTGTCCACCTCTCAGTATTTATTGCACAAAAGTATCGAATAACACAATTTTCTTCCCTATTATAATATACACAAGCTATTTCATTCGTTTTTCTTCACATCGTACATATTTCTTTTAATAATCAATTGCCATTTAAAAACCAAAAACAATGGAAATAATTTTAATCCCTGACAATACACGTAAAAGTGCATTTAATTTTATCAACCTTATCTGAAATGTTTTGTCGGCGAAAAGACATTTACTTTATTTAGAAAAGATTTTTTTCTTTAATATCATTATTTGAAAATAATGATATTAAAGAAGAAAATTGGTTAAAAAAATGCGGGATCCACAAAGAATATTCGGATAACTTTTATATAATGGTGTAGAGAAATAAGTTATAGCTAATAGGGAAACCTCAAATGAAATATGCCACTATGATCTTGAATTATTGGAAAATTAACAAATCAATCTATATTTCTTGTTCCAATCGATATAAACACGTAATTAAAATCGAAATGTAAAGTATTACACTTAACAGCTACATTACGATTTAATTTTTAACATTCTCTTAGTAACTGAGTGATTTCATTATTAAATTGTAGACTGCAATGAATAAGGCAAATCTTTGATCTGTTTAGCAAATACACGGCATAATTGCCCAAAGCACACGCACAAACGAATAAAAAAAAGTATTCTATTAGCATTATTAAAAGATTTAATTAATCAAATTTAGAAAAATAAAGAATCATGAGAAGAAGGATAGTGAAAAAGAGTGATTTTATTGAGTCTTGAAGCAAAAAATATCATGAAGACATTTGTAGGGTTCATCATCTGATGATCACTACCTTTCCCAATTTCACCTACATTTAATAGAAGATGATATTTTAAATAAGCCTAAAATAACCTTAAATAAGCATTATAATGGAGTTTTTAGCAGTGATTAGAGAAAAATTTAGTAGTCTAACAAAATGGTTTACATTGGGTTTTCAAATTCTTAAAACTTTTAAGATAACTGTGCCACAACAAATCAAAGCAATAAACAAAGGCAGTGAATAGTAGTTACAAAGATGGTAAAAGCAGTATGTATAAATACCTCATATTTGCTATGATACGGGGGTTGGCTGGGTTTTATGGCGCAAGGTCCAAAAAGGGCAAGCTGCGCCAAAATTAAAATTTAGAAATGCAAAACCCAAGCTCTATGATGCGGGGGAGTGAAATCATCCAGATTTCTTACAATTTTATAGATTTTAAGAATCGTTTACAGCAATAAATGAAAGAGAGGCCAAGTTTCACTTGTTAAGGTATAATAAACCAATTTTCCTAGGGAATTGAATGGATTAATAAGGAAAAAAATAATCGACAAGTTATTGTTGATTCTGGATGCAGATAGGACAGTCACTTTTCCCAGACGCACGAAATCGTCACAGGCTTAATGCTTGAGCGAAATTGCGATTGTTTTCGTGTGGTGTGAAAATCACTGTACCATGATGCAACACGACGCCAGTCCCTCTGTTAAAAACAGACGCGACGTCGCGGAGACTTGTCGAAGTTGATGAACTCCCACGCCAAGCTGAAATCTTTTTTTTTTTTTTAAATTGAAAGAATTCTCAAACTAGCTAAAATGTTTGTCGTCTATCTAAATATGTACCGTGAAATTTCAAGTACCTAAACGTAAATAGCCAAAAGAGATGCAATCAACACAAGCGACAAACTTTAAACTATTCTTGACTTCCGTGTATATTTAGAAAAAAATATATATATAAATAAGAAAATTTATAAAAAAAGGCTTTTATTTTTTATTACTTTAAAAAAAGCAATTATTTTACATAAAGATTAGTAAATGTAGATAGCTTAAGTTTTTGAATTTATTGAGATTTTGCTGAAACGAAATTTATTGCATGATTTTGTTAAAATAAAATGTTTAATTCAGTAATGATGTTCAGAACATTTTACAGGAAGAAAAATATTTATTTTTATATAAAAAACATATTAGTTTTTTTAAGATTTTATTGTTAAAACTGAGTAGCATTTAATATTAATATATCCAAATTCGTTTTAGGAAACATTGAACTAAAGCGTATCCAAAAATACTAAAAGGTCAGTAGAGTTTATCAATGACGAGTAAATTATTAAAAAAAAAAATAATTGTACATAAAATAATGAAATCAGTATTCGATTAAACTGGCCCTCGCAATGATGCACATTTCTATACATCCGGGTAAGGTTTGATATAAAGTTGCCTTAAATCTTTCTGCTTTTTTGCTTATATCTGCGATACTTCATAGAGTGTGAACCTATTGCCATCCATGTATCAGGCATTTTCAACAGGCGATATGTTTGGCGGCTTTGCTGACAGAGAAGACAATTCTACAATTGACTCCTCTAGCATTTTAAACTTTGAAATTTTAGACTTTTAATTGTTTTATGTTGGTTTTTACCTTTTTTTCCTCTCTTTTGTTGTAATTTAAATGTGTTTGCG
This sequence comes from Latrodectus geometricus, assembly GCA_026290005.1. Lineage (NCBI taxonomy): Eukaryota > Metazoa > Arthropoda > Arachnida > Araneae > Theridiidae > Latrodectus > Latrodectus geometricus. The sequence goes on from JAPDSC010054506.1 coordinate 132,434, forward strand.
AGTGGCCAGATGTTGATGTATTGGGTTCTTTATAGGCGGTTATAGCCATATGTAACAACAACAACTGACTCCTGGAGATAACAAATGAACAATAAGGATATCTGATCATTGTTATTCGTTGTGATATCTTACATCAATTTACAATTAACGAATGTCATTATTTACACGTACTTCATTACATTATTTAGGTTAAAACCATGGATCAGAGTTTAACTCTGATATTGCTGACAAGGAAGAGTATAACACGCACGGAGGTAATATATAGATTATCTTGGAGGAATTGTTTTCCTATATAGAGGCGAAATTATTATTTGCTCATATTTTGACGCCACATAACGCATAGTCTTGTTGGTTAGAGAGCAATTCTCATAGTCGGAAAGAAATGTATTCGAATACCGACTTAACCGAAAATCCGTAGATTAACAGCTTTCATCAAATTGGTAAAGATCAACACAGGACGGAGAAATATAATGCTGAATGTTAGATGTACCACTATGCTCTTTCACACCGCGTAGTGGTACATCTAATTGTTGGAAGCTACTAAAGATTTTTATTTATCCACTGTGTATTGGCGTTTCAAGAGCACTTTCAATACATAGTGAAATATTTATGAGTCACGAGGAAGAACCTAAAAAGCTCAAGAAACCACCCCAACGGATGTACATGCAGAAGCGCAGTTTTCATTTCCTGTTGCAGTTGAATTGTGTGCGATTATAGCTTTGAAGTCTTTATTTGCAAACAAAGGCTAATTCGACCGGTTAATTCAGTTTAGAGTGGACTTCGAACAGCTGTGTTAAAGGATAGCGCACTAACCAATCATCTGTCCAATCAGCCAAATACGGTTTGGATCAAACTCAAGACATTTCAATATGAAGAGCATGGTTCTTCATAGAAATTGCTCTTTATAAGTGTTGGTTCACATCATGGCTCTACTATCACTATACGGCCGCGGTGGCCTGGTTGGTTAGGGCATCGTTCTCGTTACCAAACGGTGGTGAGTTCGAATCCTGTCTTAGCCGAAGATCCGTCGTGTTCATTAATGGCGACTGGGGCACGTTAAATCCGTCGTGTCGCAATGTCCTCCATGTTACCATTACAAAGTAATACCTCTGGGGGTAACATTAGTTAGAACACCGGCCCACCCGAAGGTATACGGTGGAAGACGTCGAGGATAGCAATCCTGCTCAGCAGGTGTGGCAGAGCCAAAAGTCTCAAGAAGCTGAATAGCTAAAAGGGGGCAGCGCGTATAGGTGGGTCTCAAGGTAGGTGCCAAAAAGGAAGAGCGTTTGCAAATCCACCTTGGAGCCAGGCTTTGGGTCTTCACTGGTTTCAATCTCTAAATTAGAAGATTCATTTGGTGCTGCCATCTGTGATCCAAAAGTCGTACTTCCACCTTCGTATGAGGGTGCTCTATTGAAAAATGGAAGACGCTCTGTCTGACTTCATTCGCCTAGTCTCTGTGACGGGCGGGCTTGGCGTTGCCAAGTGTCATTAACAACAACTACCACTAAGCTTCGATAAGCCCTTAGTTGCTACATATATGCATCAGTTCCAAATGTCCATTATTGGTATTTAAATTGCTCACTATCACTATTGGTAATTGAATGATGTTATATACTTAGCTTTTCATCCCTTCAGTAAGAGGATAAAATTGAGTACTAAACTTACTTGGGAATTAAACACTGGAGGCTTCGCATTATGCTGATCACCAATCCGGGAGATAAGCTTCCTATCTCAGAGCCCTCGGTCAAGAAAACAGATATGGATACTACAGGTGGTCTTGAACCCCCGAAGAGCTGTTGTGCAATAGGATTTAGTTTAATTTAGAGAGTATTATATTAAATGGGATGTGTGCTTTAAGAAAACGAATATAATACAAACCTCAACTATACCGAGTGTAGTGGTAGGGACGCTTTTCAAGGATTGAAGGTTTCAGATGCGATCTTAAACATTATTAAACAAGACACATGAATCCTACGTCATTCTGGCTTAGTCATTATTAAGCCAATCTCATTAGATTGCTAATGGCTAAATAGTGATCCACAGTTACATAATAAGACTAATACATAAATCTGCCACTCAACTCTTTAAGCTTTGAATCGCATCAACGGTTAAGCGATATAGGACCTACAGCAATGCAAAAATTAGAATCGAATTTGCTGAATTTTAGGCAGAGAGTGCAACATTTTTATATACCAGTTTACCATAATTTTATCATCATGTGAACATTGAATAAAGATCCATTATTTTATCATAACGAAAATTTTAATGTAAAATCTATAATACATTGCATTATATTAAGTTGGGGAAAAAGTAATCCATTATTTTTTAGGTAGACATCTGTAGTGATCGATATCTCGTGAGGTATCTATCAAACAATTTCAGATTTATGCTCATTGGAAAGGTGACATTTGACACTAAAATATTCTCTAGCGGTTTTTGTTTGATTAATTCAGTTACGAGTACAAGGTTTTAAAAATGGAAAACTACAAACAGAAAATTCGATACATTTTCGTTTTTCTCTTGTAACGGCGAAAAAGATAGCCGGGTGGCTAAAATTGTGAAAGGTGTTTATCGTCCTATATAAGACTGTAACAACCAGTTACGTACAATTTTTGTTTCGTCGATTCCGTTCGGGTATTTTTGATGTTAGAGATGCACCTCGCATGTGGATACAGCATCGTCAAAAATGTCTATAAAATATCAAAAATGATCGAAGTTAACCGCATGTCAACAGTCGTAACGCGCAAGATCTAAAAATCTACAAGAAAGCTGTTTTAAACCTTTTTACAAAGTGAATCCAAAAGAAGTTACATAAAGTTCACGTAAAAATAATGGATTTCTTTTTCCCCAAACTAGTATATCAAATAAACACTGTAAGTTCCCAAAATTAGATATAAAAAAGGTAAAAGGTAAAACTTTAAGTAAATGCATCATAATATATACGAACAAACGCAAGATTATTATGTTAAACGTATTAGTAATTTCATATCAGCAGGAAAATACAATAAAAGCAAATGAATTTTCATTACAGGAACGAAAAAGCATTCTCCGTGATCAAACATTCAAATATCACAATGCACACACCAAACGCCAATGCCTAATTTCATTTACCCTGTAATCTCAGCCTCGCAACGGGCAGCCGCAAACTAATCACGAGAATGCAGATATTCACCAAACCGGAAACGGCTGTAAGCGCGCACAAAATCCAAACATTATCGAGCCCGTGTACGAATCAATAGTTGCAGGTAATAACGTCGTGATGCCAGTGGGAAATACAAATATAAATATTGCACGTATCCCTTTTTTTCTCTCTCGCAGATTTGATTTGTAATAAAGGAGCTTATTAAAATATTAATAGAAATGGAATGGCATCATTGGTCGGCATGTATAATTTGAGGAGATTAAATAACAAAAAGTACCCATTACTATTGTTATTGGATCCTCTTTTATTCCCGAAATTTATTCCATGCATATTTAGTAGGATGCATTAAATTTGTGCCAGGAGGAACAAGGCAGCGAATGAATTGTTTATGATTCTTGAACAATTATTATTTTTGGCGACATGAAAAAGTATTTAATTTTTTTATATAAAAAATAGTGTAGTTGGTATTAGACTAGTACTTTTCTTCCAATATAATTTGAAAGAAAGAATATTCTGTGAATGTAGGAAAGGTGCAACAATAGGCTAGCGTTTGATAGAATAGCTCTTCCGAACTAAGGGTCTGAGGTTCGATACTAGATTAAAACTAGTATTCATTAATCATTCTGCCTTTGCTTGCCACTTTCACCAGATTTTTTGATTCACGATACTTAAAATCTCAAATCAATTCATTTAAAAAGTATTTACACGCAAAAATGAATATGCTCACAAATAGTAACTTAAGTGTATTCCTAAAGTATTCTGTTACAAAGTAATTTCAACATAACGAACAAATTATTAAATGCAATTCACATATAACTAAAATTTAAATTACTTCTCCAGATTTTTGATGAGAATAGGATAAAACTTCTTAGCTTAAAAAAAAAAAAAAAAAAAAAAAAAATGCCAATTAAAATGTTCAAAACCTTCTACCACAACAACATTTTGATATAAAGAATCAATTTCAGATTAAGCTGGTTTCAATGAAATTCGAAATTATTTGCATTATGAATGTGACTCCACTCTCTCACACATTTGAGGAGACAGGAAAAGTGATTTTCCCAATTTTTAAGTTTTATTTATTTATTTATTACAAGAAAGACTGGTGTGATTTTAAGCACGTTAATTAATATAAAAACTGAACTCTATTTTTTTCCTCACATGTTTTTAATTGATACAAATTTAATTTAAATAAACGATATATTAGGTAGGGGAAAAAGAAATCCATTATTTTTACGTGAACTTTATGTAACTTCTTTTGGATTCGCTTTGTAAAAAGGTTAAAAACAGCTTTCATGTAGATTTTTAAGTCTTGCGCGTTACGACTGCTGACATGCGGTTAACTTCGATCATTTTTGATATTTTATAGACATTTTCGACGATGCTGTATCCACATGCGAGGTGCATCTCTAACATCAAAAATACCCGAAAGGAATCGACGAAACCAAAATTGTACGTAACTGGTTGTTACAGTCTTATATAGGACGATAAACACCTTTCACAATTTTACCATCAGGCTATCTTTTTCGCCGTTACAAGAGAAAAACGAAAATGTATCGAATCTTCTGTTTGTTGTCTTCCATTTTTAAAACCTTGTACTCGTAACTGAATTAATCAAACAAAAAACCGCAAGAGAATATTTTAGTGTCAAATGTCACCTTTCCAATGAGCATACATCTGATATTGTTTGATAGATACCTCACGAGATATCGATCACTACAGACGTCTACCGAAAAAATAATGGATTACTTTTTCCCCAAACTAATATAATGAAAATGTTTACAAGATTATTATTTAAAATGTTACTAAAGTGAGCAGCTTTTGATCTTTGCACAAAGTTCGAGTTAATGAAATTTGATTGCAATTAGTAAGAGTTCTATAGCTTTTACTATAGATTCCATCCGAAGTGGGTGGATTCGCAGGATAAAAAGGATTTAAAAAAGCGCCAAAATTTCACTGTGCCCCAGAAAGTGAAATTTATCACGTGCCAAATCATCTAAAAATACGGGACGTCTCGTCAAGAAAGAGCAAATACATATTTCTCTCGCCCGATGCCTCCCTAGCACTTCAGGCGGCTAACAAAACATAAAAAAAATAAAAACGGAGAAAGGAGGCGGGGGATCACTTTTAACAATTTCAGTGTTATTCGGGATAGGCGGAGAAAAAATATTTTTCTTGGAACAAGGAAGACCAGAAAACGAAAAAACGTCAGGAAAAGCAGTCGTAAAATATTAGTAGAGCGGATGGGGGGGGGGCGGTCGAAAAGATGGGGAGGGGAAGAAAATGCCACACTTCAGCAGTTTAATTTAGGCAAAAGCTAATTTCTCGCAAGCAGTTGCCAACACCTCGGCCAAAAATTCCAAGGAAAAGGAATAAATATCGTTTTTAAGTTGCTTTTTTCTTCTTTCGACATATTTCTTAAATTTCTCTCTAAGGTGATCACCCCTGTCGTAGCATGTAAGTTTCGTTATACATTGGGAAAACAATAAAAGGTTTAACAAGGGAAAAAAATCGATTGCAAAGGAAAGAAATGCAAAGAATAACAGTCTAAAAATACATGTTTAATGAGACGAGCGTTTGAGGAAAAATTGGGCCAAACTTTTTCTGTTCTCCAGTTGATGTTCGCCACAACAGGAAACAGTAGGGAATGGGTGCGAACAAACTCAAGCAGATAGCCCATACCATTTGATTGGTTTACTCATCTCTTTTCAAGAAAAAAATGTGATTTTTCACAACATGACTACGTAAGAGAAATGAAGGAAAACTACTATCTGATTGATTCGAGCCTACAGTCTCGCCTCTCATACATAAAATTTGATAAGACTACAAATTCGTGTATTTATCGTTACATACTGCATATGTATTTATAAAATATCATTTAACATCTTTGAAGATTGATCAAAATGAAATTGAGATAATGCTTTCAAAAAATTTGATTATGAAGTATCAGATTGCATGCTAATCTCATGCATCTTTAGATAATTTGTCGATGTAACTCCAAAGATAAGATTTTCTTTACTTAGGTTCGCGCAACATAGTTGTGTAATTTTAGAAATACTGGTGCAATGCTTGTATAAAAGCAGTCTAAAATCGTAGGTGTAGTTTGCATTAACAATATAGAAAGTCTGGGTTATATACTCGAAGTAGCTTTTTTTGCCTAAGCAATAGCTTGTTATAATGGCATTACAGATGTTAACTGATTTCAATAAGTTAAAAGAAAAATTAATATTAAAAATCTAGGGGTGTTCCACGTTCTTGAAATATTAACATATTGATGGAGTAAGAGAATCTTTTCATTTCAAAATTTTCCTAAAAGGTAAATCATATCATAAGGGAATCATTTTTATGACCAATGAAATTAAAAACACACACACATATGAAAATTGAGTCACATTTGAGATGGCAACACGCTCTTCAATTTATGATACTGTTGTGTAAAATACCAAAACATGTTTCGCTATAAAGTGGACAGCCACAGCATCGAGACAAAAAGTAATCAATGAACAAATAAAGTGTAGAGCGTCATGTTGATTAGGCATGCACGTTGCAAAAGATTTTGGTCGAATAAAGGAAATGATAAAATCCACATTTTTATTTGTCCACAAGATATTTTTTTAAACGAAGTGAGTTAAAGAAAAATAACCTAGTAATAAAAAGAAAAATTAATTAAATTTTTAAAATTACAATTAGTGTAAATAATTTTGGTGGTATCAATTTTATTAATCATGAAATGATAAATTTTTATCAACCATATATAGGACATTTTATTTAATTTGTTTTATCAATGACTGGTACACCTTTTTAATCCATGAAAATGGATAAATTAACTGAAAACATGATTAAGAAGCTAATATTGGCTATTAAAAATTTTAATATGGCTTTCGCATTGAAATATAAAAAAAAATATGACGTTTGGAATACGTATAAAAAATTAAATGAAGGCATAGATCAAACAGATAAAAAGTGCTTATACAAAGAGCTAAAATTTAATAATACAAGTTCTGTATTTTCTACATAAAATTCGAAATTACCAAGTTCTCAAGTGAAGAGTTTAAAATCAATTCTATAGCTTGAGTATTATTAAAAGAAGCGATTGGTGCGGAAAAAAAAAAAAAAAAAAGAGAGAGAGAGTGATAATGCATACTTTTATCAATTTTGATTTAAAAAGGTAAACATCAGTGGTTCAAGAAACTTCAGAGGAGTTTAAAAATTATGTTAGTCAAATTGTTAACCAACACAAAAACTATTCTATTTAAAATATTTTACTATTTCATTTATTTACAGCTGGATAGTTTTTAACTGTCAACTAGAAAAAGGTTATTAATTATTGATGTTGCCAGGTCGGGAACAACATGAAAAAAAAAAAAAAAAAATCAGTGTTCGATCTTTAATAAATGCGAAGGTACCTTCACGCTCTCAGACGCGAAATACCACTCTCGTAACTTTGACACGAAAATTCAGTGAGCGACCTAATGAATGCCGTCGCGGAGGCCAAAGCCATCCTTCAAGAGCCGGTTCCCATGGAAACCAGGCGCCAAAGCACCCTTTCCGCACAGCAGCCTCCTCATCCGTGGAGCATCTCGGCTTCAAGTAGGTCGTCGCCAACCTTTATATATTACTAGCTTTTTTTTTTCTAAACTTTTAGTAGAGACAACCATAAAAATGTTGGAGTAAATTGCAAAGATACTGATGAAGAAAGTAGTTACGTATTAAAATAACGAAGGAAAAAAAAAAAAAAAGATGTGTTCGAGAATTTTACTTTGGACGGAGGTGAAGATTTACTTTAAATTAAGAATGAGCACGTTTATAGAACATCTCTGGGTTCGATTCGATCAAAAAGAAAGATAATTTAAGCAAAGATGTGTGCAGATTTATCAAGTTCCAGCAAGGAAAACAACTTACTATTAGTTAAGCAATAGCTTTTGTAATTTAGGATCACCATAAAAATTTTCGCGCTTGCTGGTTAATCCTATTTAAAACACATTTTAATAATATAATTTAAAAAATATTTTATATTACTCACAGATAAATTACAGTAATTTACACTATAATTTACATATAAGTAATATAAATAGTAAATAATAAATCCACAAAATATATGACAGTTTTAAATAAGGTTAAGAATTTAATAGATGGATGAATCGATTTAAACGACGGAAAATTTTGCATAGTACACATAGAAATTTTGTATAGTACGTAAACAAAATTTTATATACTATTTTGAACCAGTACAACCAAATTAATTGAACAAGAAAATAATATACCATTTCAGTGATACTAAAAAAGAATTTCGGACACAAAATAAACAAACACGATTTACATCAAAAATAAATTTTCTTACTATTAAACCATTCACACAAAATGAATTCTGTAGTGAATGCTGAGTAAAATTTGAACGGAAGGAGATTAAGTCAATGGAGTCGGTCCTAATTTAAATCGGATTACATACGTCATTCGCCAACAGCTCACGTGTGACATCTGGTCTATTAAAGGGTTCACGACATTGGAAGTCCAAGAGGATAAGCGAACAATGTGTTCCAGTCTTTTCAGTATTATCACAATTGTGGATATAATCATTACAAAGCTATAAAATGTTTCGACTTCAATAAGTTAGAAATAAAAGTTGAAACTATCTTCGAACTTTATAGAATATTTGAATGATATAAGGGCTAACTCCATCAATTAATTTACAACTTTACTGATAGCATTGCTTTTATTTGAATGATTTAAAGCTAATTCCGTCAATTAATTTACAATTTTACAACTTTCCACTTTAAAAAAAATACCCTTTTATAGATTTCTTAATTTTTTATTGACTTCAAAATTTTGAAATCAGAAACAAGTTGTGTTAAAGAAGGCGAAATAGTCGTTATAGCTTTGCATATACGTTTGTCAGTGTGGGTGCTTGGAGGAGTTCGGGGTGGGTGTTACTCTCAGATACATGAATACGATTCACTAGCAATGGAAAACTCTCCAGGAAGGTACGGCATAAAGAACGGTTTACATAGGTTAATTTCTTCGACGTTCAATGAAAAAAATTTTTTATACGAGGACTTATTAGACCGGGACTTACAATTTAAAATGGATTCCGAGCCACAACAAACATCCATACTCAAAGTAGGCTTCGAACCCACGAACTGTTAAATTGAAAACCAGAGCACTAACCATTCAAACTGCCAGCTCGGGAGTATACTGTGTAAGGCACATATTTTAAATGCCTTACAAATTATATAGCAGAAAAAAAAATTATTGTTGAGGATAAACAAACCAAACCGAGTATGACATCAGATAAAGTCAGGAAATATATTTTTACATGAGCAATGGATTATTATAATCGGACTCACAGTGGCTTAGTGGTAGTATTACGTTCTTTAAAGCTGTAAGTTACATGTTCGATTCTAGTCTTTATTGAAAAACACCAGATGGGTGTTACGTTTCTTTTTCCAATAGTGTACATCTGTAGGGATTTGTGAATTTTGTGGGTTTCGCTTTATGTGACAACTGAATAAGGTCCATAATGAAACTCTAAAGGGGGAAAAAATGTGGGCGCAAAAAATATCGCTTTAAAACAGCAAATGCATTCTGTTGTATTAAATGAAATAAATATATATATATATATATATATATATATATATATATAGATTGATTCACAGATAGTTCATGTTCTCTATATCAAGACGATTACTAGCATTTATTTTTAAATGAAAACTTGAATAAAAACTTAAGTCAATAAATGGCAAGATTCTTTCCTTTAAACATCTAAATTAAAATATAATGTGGAAAATATTTAACAGCAATTTCAGATTAGATTTAAAAACAAAATCGATAATAAACCGTTATATTGAAAATTGGCGAAATCCGTACGCTGTACATCGCCAGTAAAAACATGGTCGCCAATAAATACAAAATAAGACAAAATAATTGATAAAATGGGAAAAATAATTTTTAATAGACTAGAGTGAGTTAAGTAAATACTAATTACTATCAAATTTAATACACCGTTTCAATAAAGAGATTATTCCAAATGAATACCAATCAGTGAGAAACACAAAAGATTAATCCAACTTCGAATTTCCTTTTGTTATTATTTCTTTCTGATAATAAATGGTACAAAATCTAATTTACTGTCACACGAAAGTTTCATTCTAATATCATAAAAGAGAGAAAAAAGAAATCATTTGCAAAGAAAGAAACTAGCGAACGCGAATCCTTAATCTCATTATTTCTTTTTTCCAAAGTATTGAGTTCAGAACACTTTGCGAGATTATGGTTAACCACAAAGCTTTATTTATTCCATAGGCGCATTAACATTCTTAAAATGGAAAGGAACCCAATATTAAAAGAAAATAAATTTTCCATTTAACCAAAAACAATCACATAACAGACATAAAAAAACCTGTTCGGCATAATCATTAACCTAAATTATGCATAATAATGAGAATTAAAAATATCATTAGATTCGCAAAAAAAAAAAATTATTTTTTAATTATATTGGTGTCGACGAAAATGAAATATTAACTCACGCGAGGCTTAAATTTTTCATGGGAAATAAATAAGAATTATTTCGATAAAAAAAAAAATAGATACATAGATACATATCGATGTATCTTTAAAAAAAAAAAAAAACGATGATGCAGCTGTTTTAAGCATCAAAATTACAAATCCTAATAACTTTTTAATATATTAAAAAATAATTAAGATAACACAATACAAAATAAAGCAGAAGAAATTGGAACAGCAGACATCTTATTATCACAATCAGATGTATAAGGTCTATTTTAATGCTGCCATAAATAGCTTTGACACAACGTAGTTGTTTAAATAGCATGTTTCCCTGTACCTATGCTCTGAGCTGGGCTCTACCAGTTAGACGGAAGTAGACGGGTGGTATAATTTAGACAAGGGACCAAGCAGAAAACTCAACAATACTTTGCCTGCCACCCTGGTATCATTTCACAAGGAAGACATTGCGTCCACAACATATATAGCGTGTCACAGCTACCATTAACGAACACGACAGAACTTTGGTTAGGTCGAGATTCGAACTCACTACCTTCCGATAACCACAACGAACGTTATAACCAACCAAGCCACAGCGGCCTAATCACAAAGCGTAGTGAACAGCCTAAGTCTGTAGTAAGGCATTTTAGAGATCATGAATTAAGTTACCATGGATAAATTAGCCACATTGGGTGCAAAAACTGATTGTTGAGCGGAATAAAACAAACTATAGGGCTAAAACAAGATATGAAATACTAAGAAAATATTTTATATTTGTATTTTCAAGACGTACGTACGTTTTAGCGTTTTTCGTATTTTTTTTTTCAGTCCCAATAAAAAATGCGATAGATGTACAGAACTAGTTGTTGTTGTCGTGTGCCAGCCAGGCTGGCAATATGGGGTGCGCTGCTCCACTTTTCCAACTGAGCCATATTTGGTATGGAGTCCGACTTCCTCAGTACACACGCCATAGGTACCCGTTTATAGGGTAGGCAACCATTCACACACAAAGAAAGGACAAAGACAAGAAAGAGAGAGAGAGAGAAAGTACATCCCTGTCCGAGCCAGGATTCGAACCCAGGTCTCACCCTTCTGTAGTCAGGTACGCTAACCACTAAACAGGTAGGGAGGCACAGAACTAGTTAAACATCTAATATAATCCACAAGTATTTATGTGATCCGTAATAAAATATATAAATAAATTTCGGTATCACCGTAACACTTTTGATATTACTGATTTATCAGTTTAAGGAGAAACTGAGACACACGATGTGCCAGAAAACAAACTCTTAGAAGCCCAAATGAGTTCGTTATAATGGTAAACAATTGTATCAAAAATGTAAACACGTGCGTGTGATACGAGACAATACACGATATGATTAAAAATTTTTAGAAGAAATACCTTAAAATACAAGATCATCAGAAATGTAAAAAAATCATGACGTGAGAAATAGAATAAAATAGATATGAATTGGTTTTTTAATATTTTGATGTAATAAAATTCCTATTTCTTTTATTTTTTCATGAATTTAATAAGTATTTTGAAATTGCAATTTTGTTTTAAGTGTCGATATTTTGATTCGATTCAATTCTTATTTACCGCATAAATATTAATATTTGTGTTGGAATTTGTTAAAATAGATAAAAGAAGACAATTTATTTAAATAAATTGTTTTTAAAAATATTTATTCATTATATTTAAAGAGATTAAACAATAAATGAAAAAAATATGCAACTAAATTTCAAATTCAACACACATAAGCAAAATTTTAAAGAATCATAATTTTATCCACTACTTACTAACAACTAAGAATATTCTTGTAACATAATTTTCAAATTCTTTACTTCATGATAAAATTTCATATTCAAATTCTGGAAAATAATTTGAATTCAGAGTTTTAAGAATTAAATGTAAACGTGACCTTTAAAATTTTAAAGGTATGCCTTGAGGGTTTTGTTTACTATTGAAAGTGACATATAAAAAAACACGTGTAGGCGTGATCAATAAACAGATATGGAATGTGTAGTATGGGAGGGCGTAAAATGTTCTCAAAAGAGCTGTCAGTCAAAAGATCCCGTATCAGCAATTGAATTGGAGGTTTACTATCTGGATGAGACGACCAACCAGACTCCACGTGGACAGGCGGGAAATCGATGTCTACTGACGTCACAACGCTAGTGGGAGGAGTTACGAAACCATTGCTTTCACATGACGTCACGACGTGTTTTGATTTGATGAGCTCTCGTGTTTTGACGTCTCTGCAGTTGTAAGGTTTACGGAGTGTGTGGTCATTAGCAGTTCGAAGGGTCAAATTTATATAAAAGTCAGTTGAAATTACCCCGTAAAATTTATTTTCTTAACAAAAAAGAATTAATTTATTTTACACATCAAATATTTAAGAACAAATATTATTTAAACTTTTAAAGAATAGAATGGGTAAGGTCAATATATTTTCCTTTTCTAATTCCAATTGTTTACTTTCGAAGAAATAATAATTAAATTTAATAATAAAATTACATATTTTGTATATTTTTTCATATCGTGTCACATTTTTATTTCATGTTATAATACTGTGATTTGGTTAAAATATATGCTTCGATTTTAGGGGAAAAAAAATTGCATTCTAATTAAAATACACAAGTGTTTCACACTATTAACATTTAATTCAAATTTTTCAAAAACACTTCAATTCTAATTTTTTTTTCAAAGGACTTTAAGATAATGAATAATTCAGCTAAAAATAAAAATCAATGTTCTTGAATATTCATTGAAAAAGATTTTCGGTTTCAGATCTAAAAATATTCATTTTTGTTTTAAACGCGAAATATTTATTAACTTTGAATGTGATTACCCATATTTTTCAACTCATAATTATTGAATACCCATTGTAATCGTTTAATAGGTAACTAAAAATGACTTATTTCAAAAATAAAATATTATAACATTTTTATTAGTATTTTCTTACATTTTTGGAAAATATTAAAGGAATCCAGATTCTAATTTTATGTTTTATCAGTTGCCGACAAATATTTAAACATAGACAAATTGAAAAACTCATTTTTCAAGTATTTAACTGAATTAATTAGACGGGAGAAATTCGTTTATCAACAGAAAAATGTGTTGCTACATTTTATCGCAGACATTCAAATTCATAGATGAAAACATGATAAAAAAACATTTCCTGTTTGAACTTTCCATGCGACTGTTTTTCTTTCTGCCAGTCAGCTTTATTTTATCATGAAGATTCAGATTTGATGTTACATAATAAAACGATAAAAATTTATGATAAAAAAAGGAACAACAGAAAGCAGAACGAACTTTTTACACGCAGGAATTTAGGAGAAATAAAATTAAAAAAAAAAAATTCTTTTCCCTCTTATCTCTTATTTAGTCACACAGATGTATTCAATTATTACGTTGGAAAAAAAAATAGATAATAAAACGATATAACAAAAAGTCAGCTGCTGCTTATCTAATAACCTCGGATGGAAAATGAAATAAAAAAA
>JAPDSC010054506.1:160437-192975 GCA_026290005.1 Latrodectus geometricus
TATATATATATATATATATATATATATATATATATATATATATAACTTCAGATTAGATCGTTAAATATGAATTATCCATTTTTTTTAAAAGCAAATATTTCACATTTAATAATTAAAAAAAATTCAAAATAATGTCAGTTAATTTTACAACAATATGAATTTAATGTAAACAAGATACACCCAAATCAATGCTAAAAATGATACATTCCGTTATGAAATTTAACGGAATACACCTTTGTGGTAAGGGATCGGAATTTGTAATATTTTAAAAGACTAATTTTTCATTTTACGAGAGCCTCATCGATATCTAACTGAATATGAATTTCAATGGTACACGAAACATGATCAAAAGAAATTAAGTTGAATATGATACAATAAAAACTTCACTTCCTACGCGCGCAGGGAAAAACACGAAACTATGAAAACAGTACACAGAAAAATTCTCACTCGGAACCGGAAAAAGACTATAAATGATTAACGGCGGGGGAATGAGATAAAAGTGTAAAAGAACAGTAACAAAACTCCAAATGCGTGACGTCGTTACGAGCGAAAAACTAACAAGAAGCCTTCGCGTTGCCACAAAGGTAGAAGTAAAAAACGCTCATAATGCGTATACGCAACTCTCACCTCGGAGTAATCTCTTCCCAGAGGCAGAGTAATTATTACTAATGGTTTGGAATGGTTTTGAAACTGCTGGGAAAGGAACGATTAGTAGAAAACTTTTCTAATGATCGCTGCAGTAGTTTTCTTCGAGTTATTCTTCCGTAGACGAAACAGCGTAGATTTGACGGGCTACTTTTTCAGGAAATGAAGAGAGAGAAAGATTTGTCAAGCCAAACATGAAAAATTACGAATGCGTATCTGATCTGAGATTTTTCATCTGATAATCCATTTTTGACTCGTTCATGACTCAGAGAGAACAAAGTAAAGACAGCTATAATAAAGGGCATTTCTTTGGAAATAAAAAAAAAAAAAAACTAAATGAACAGGAGTTAAAAGAAAACTTTTTAATAATAAAACGATAATCAATTACGATTATGCAAAATAATTTTATTTTTAAGATTCAATAATATTAATATATTTACGCATTTAATATCATAATTTAAAATTAAAATGAACTAAATTTTATTATGTTTTTAAATATTAGGTTGGGGAAAAAGAAATCCATTATTTTTACGTGAACTTTATGTAACTTCTTTTGGATTCGCTTTGTAAAAAGGTTTAAAACAGCTTTCATGTAGATTTTTAGGTCTTGCGCGTTACGACTGCTGACATGCGGTTAACTTCGATCATTTTTGAAATTTTATTGACATTTTCGACGATGCTGTATCCACATGCGAGGTGCATCTCTAACATCAAAAATACCCGAACGGAATCGACGAAACAAAAATTGTACGTAACTGGTTGTTACAGTCTTATATAGGACGATAAACACCTTTCACAATTTTAGCCACCCGGCTTTCTTTTTCGCCGTTACAAGAGAAAAACGAAAATGTATCGAATTTTCTGTTTGTTGTCTTCCATTTTTAAAACCTTGCAATCGTAACTGAATGAATCAAACAAAAAACCGCAAGAAGATATTTTAGTGTCAAATGTCACCTTTCCAACGAGCATAAATCTGAAATTGTTTGATAGATACCTCACGAGATATCGATCACTACAGACGTCTACCGAAAAAATAATGGATTACTTTTTCCCCAAACTAATATATACACGATCAGTAGAATTTAAATTTGAGTTTTATTATTTTGTTTTTTTAAACCAAACTTTTACCGGAAATAGATAACAGGAAGTATTTTACTGTTCAATTAGCAATGATATCCGCAAATTTGATTTTTGTATGAATAATGTTAAAAGGTCTTTCAGAATATGAAAGAGATCTTTCCTAATCTTCTTCACCTATTGTGTGAAGCTTTTTTCGATACATTAATTAAGCAGACAAAAGATGAGATCTTCCTTAAATTGGCACTCAATCTCGTGTTACCTATGGAAAACATAAGTTTCGAACATGTATATATATTCATAAAAATATTTATACGAGTAGCATGCATTTATAATTCATTCGTTGAAAACAATATATTAATTCAGTATGCAGTTGATGTATATGAACGTATTTAATATCCCAATTTCAATATTTTAGGAAAGTTGCACAATATAATGGTTAAGGCGAAAAATAGTACAACTTATCATCGTACTTTGGTTTATGTCACACCTTTTCTCCACACAGTGGCTAATTAGACCGGAATCTACAATTAAAAAATGACTCCAAAACCGTAACAAACATATGTTTCCGAGGTGAGAATCGAACGCACGAACTTAATTGAAACTAATCAACTTAATCAAACAGCATAACCAATTTATAGTCAGTTCGATGCGAATTATCTCGTGCATTACTTTATTATTTTTTTCCATTAAATTCTAAATCTATTTAATTGCTTTTTTTTTTTCGTAAGGAAAATAAAATTCCAGTTATACCATTGTAACATTATTGTGCAAATAGGGGATAATTTTCATGCAGTGGAAATAGATGTTGTTGTTTTCGTGTGCCAGCCAGGCTGGCAATATGGGGTGCGCTGCTCCACTTTTCCAACTGAACCATATTTGGTGTGGTGTCCGACTTCCTCGGTACACACCTGCCATAGGTACCCGTTTATAGGGTAGGCAACCATTCACACTCAAAGAAAGGACAAAGACAAGAAAGAGAGAGAAAGTACATCCATGCCCGAGCCAGGATTCGAACCCAGGCCCCACCCATCTGTAGTCAGGTACGGTAGCCACTAGACAGGTTGTGCGGCAGGGGAAATAGATAATTACTAAAATACCCCATTAAAGCAGCAAATATTAAGAAATAATCATACGTATGAAGGTGAAATTTTTATCAAAAACATATAAAATATCATTACATAAGTGAAAATAAAATCTAGATTTGTTTAAGATCATTTATTCAAAATTTGTAGGATTTTAAACAGAAATAAACCATTAATTCCCAACGGACAAATTAACGGTGTGAAGCATAAACGCGAACATCATAAAACAACGTCATTTAATATGTATTTGCGTAAGGTTTGTGTCATCAGTAACATGAGGCGTAAGAAGCGCCAAGAATTCGCGATAAAGCGGGTGGCAACGGAAAGAAAGAAGTAGGTCTTCATATTTTATCCTAAGACAGAGTGAATCTTAATTTTTTGGGCACCTCTCCACTCACCAAGACGAAAAAATTCAGGAACGTTACTTGGCTGTAACACATGGAACAAATTCAAAAATCTACAATCCACAGTAAGCAAAGGATAAAACCAGTCTGCCTCTATATTTGAACGTCATTATTATTTATTTTTTCGGCACATACTTCATTAGTCTGATACTAGAAAAGAGAAAAAATGAAACTATTCATAATTCGAAGGGCGCGGAAATATCCAAAAAATTCTTATGAATGAAGGAAGGTATTTATAAAAATATGCAATGCATACAAAATTCTTTCTAAATTTGCGTCACTATTATTGAAATATTGCCTAACTATTTCTACTGAGTTTGGTTTGTCGCTCAATGATAATTTGTTGCACACGAGTGCTGATTAGAGTTGGCCCTACAGTTTTAAGAGGATTCTGAACCACTAACAACATCCAAACCCAAAGTGGGATTCGAACACATGAACGGTTGAACCGAAGCTAACAAAATTGCTTAATTATTATATCTTCAATAAATATTCAATTTTGTAATAACCAGATCCAGACAAATATTTACAAATAAATTCTTATAAAAAATATATTAATTAGTTTTATAATACAATATGATCCTACCTAAAAATCAATAAATGTTATTAAAAGCAACTTATGCACAACTTGTACATTTTGAAAAAGGGATAAGATACCAATAAATGATTTTAGATTGGAATGAACTGTTTTGCGAAATAATATAATCTCGGTCAATAGAAATCTTCTTCAAAATAATTTCTTAACAATATCAATTTAAATAATTTGTTGAAGGTTCAATTGCTAATTTGGCAAATTTAGATAATTTTGGTCCAGAATAACAATGTTCCTAAGCCTTCTTCACGTAATTATACGAAAAAAAAAAAAAAAGAAAAAAAGAAAGAAAGAAATATTTTAAACAAAATTTGAAATTACCGACAGATGGCACTGCAAATATACACAAAAAATATCAGAAAATCGTCTGCTAGAAACAATACCTTATAGATATGTAAAAATGTTTCCACACCAGAACAGACAACTTTTTTTCAAATGCATTTTTTTGTTTATCAAGAACACGGCAGACCTCAATCATATTAAATCTTCAAATTTTATTTGCGAAACAAATCCAGGGAAAATAGCATCCTTGTAACATTTATCTAACCGGAAATAAAAAAAAAATATTGAAGGAAGGAAAGAACATAAAATCACGTGGGCGAAATCGTATGGAAAGAGTCAATCTTGAACTAAATTGGTTATTAGGTACGAATCTTTTCCGTCAGAGAAAGGCAAATTTGAAATTCCATACTACGGAATGAGATCCTAGTAAATAAATAGCCAAAATACTGACGAATCATTTATTTTCTCCATAAGCGAGACTTATTTACAATTCCGTATCCTAATACTTCCAAAATGTCCCGAAATTCAATGGCGTTTTTATATTTTCAGTACAAGGTATTATAAGTCATATTTTCGAAAGTGAAAATAAAAAATCTGATTTTTTTGATAAAACAATCGAGTTTAAAAATTGCCATTTTCAAGCATGATACAGATATAAATGAAAACATTTCACAAGACAAATTCATTCATTTTATTTATATATAAATAAAGCCTTTAAATAAGTTTTTTGCCCACAATAGTAAAATTGTAGTTATACAAACAAAAACAGGAAAATCAGCAAACAAAATGAATGAAACAAACTTATTAACAATATATTATTTTTATTTTACTAAAATAAAAAATATTAATCAAACGATTCTATCTGTAAAATTAAGTTAAATTTTTCCCATATTATTGAAACCTTTGAATAATTTATTTATCTTTTAATTGAAGGCATTGCCGCATACCCTATCTAGTAGTCAGCGTATCTGACTGAGGATGGGGAGGATTTGGGTTCGAATCTCGGCTAGGGTATGGATGTACTTTCCCCCTCTGAATGGTTACCTACCCTATAAACGGGTACCTATAGCATATGTGCACTGAGGAAGTCGTACTCCACACCAAATTTACGGTTCAGTTGGAAACGTGGAGTAGCGCACCCCATATTGCCAGCCTGGCTAGCACACGAAAACAACAACATCGAAAGCATTATTTACAAGGAACAGATCTAATATTAAAAAAAATAAAACATTTCTAGTCTAACTTACAGTTTCAATCTTGTCTTAGTATAGAAGACCAGTTTAAAAATTCCTTTGTTTTTTTATCACGTTATTAATTATATATATTCAATCAAAGTTGAATATAGTTATCTAAAAAATGTAAGGTAAGTTATTTAATACCGAAATCTGTAAAGCAGGTTATTATTGTAACGAAACTTTTTAAAACTATTCTTGATGAAGTCCTAGAACAATTAGGCGATTGTATATTTTTCCATGAAGATTTGGTTGTAAACACTTAGAACTAATCACATCTCATAATTCTCAAGTTTAACCAATTTTGAACAACTAAGTCACGGATGAGTGTCTGGAAAGTACTTGGAAGAGTGATCAACAGAAAACGCTATTCTAGATTTAGGATTATAGAAGCATTAAATCTTAATCTTCCTTAAATTAACCAGAGATCATGGTACAAATAAACGTATAAATATATTTAGAAGCCAAAACTCATTCCTGCACAATCAAATTATTTTTTATATATAAATATATTTAGATGCCAGAAATTAAACTGATACATACTCCAAAGTCTCTCCACATCATTACTCTTATTTAATTTTAAAAATATCAAAGTTCAAACGTGCATATTAAATTAAACCAAAAATCAAATTCGTTTTTTATATTAGGTTGAGGAAAAAGTAATCCATTATTTTTTCGGTAGACGTCTGTAGTGATCGATATCTCGTGAGGTATCTATCAAACAATTTCAGATTTATGCTCGTTGGAAAGGTGACATTTGACACTAAAATATCCTCTTGCGGTTTTTTGTTTGATTAATTCAGTTACGAGTACAAGGTATTAAAAATGGAAGACGACAAATAGAAAATTCGATACATTTTCGTTTTTCTCTTGTAACGGCTAAAAAGATAGCCGGGTGGCTAAAATCGGGAAAGGTGTTTATCGTCCTATACAACAGTGCTCCGCAACGTTTTTTTATTCGTGGCACACCAAAAGCTTTTTCTGGTTTTCACGGTACACCAAATTTAATAGGTATAAATATAATAAAACAACACGTATACACATCAGAAAATAATACATTAATTAATATTTTAATTCGTTTTATTTTACATATTTACGGTATTATATGTACATAACATATATAATTAATTACAAAACTACAATAATACAAAAAAAATAGGCAAAAAGGGTAATTAATGTGATACTTGAGCATTGAAATATAGTAAGTATATACAATTCGTTTTTATAAATTGTAAATTTGTATTAGAGTACATTGCATTAAAATAAATATGTTGTGTAATTTCAAGCGGCGGCACACCGGTGTGCCGTGGCACACCGGTTGCGGAGCACTGCTATACAAGACTGTAACAACCAGTTACGTACAATTTTTGTTTCGTCGATTCCGTTCGGGTATTTTTGATGTTAGAGATGCACCTCGCATGTGGATACAGCATCGTCGAGAATGTCTATAAAATATAAAAAATTACCAAACTTGACAGCATGTCAGCAGTCGTAGCTTCGCACAAGACCTAAAAATCTACATGAAAGCTGTTTTAAATATTTTTACAAAGTGAATCCATAAGAATTTACATAAAGTTCACGTAAAAATAATGGATTTCTTTTTCCCCAAACTAATATATCAATTAAGAACAAATTTGAAATTTGGATTATTGACAGGACATTCATTTAAACCAAGAACTGATTGAACATAAATTAAAATGTAAGTGTTATGACAGTTGTAATACCCATTGCAGCCAGAACGAAAATATTTTCTGTATTTTTTAAGGAAATGAATATAGCTAGCCACATATTGTTTAACACAACTGTGTAGTTTTCTTCTTTTCAATTCCTTTACAAGAAAGGTCAAATTCCTTTTAAGACAACTGTCGCAGAGGATTGGGCGAAACAAAGCGTAAAATTGTGTTCTACCCATCCTTTTCGAAGAATAATGACAGGCATTAAGAAATCGCATCGTAAAAGGAAGCAGGTGGAGCATCAAAAGCAGTCAGAATAGGAGATAGGGTTAAGATACCATTCGAGCAGACGGCATTAGTGGAAATAAATGTACGGCAGTGGAGAAGAAAAAAAATCCATTATTCAGAGATCTAAACGAAGACAATAGGATTTTTCTTAAATTCTGAAGACTATAATCTAAGGACGCAATTTCAAAATTCTGAAATAGAGATAAAAGGGCATAATAAAAGCAAGCGACTTTTATAATTGCCTATAAAGTTTAGCAATTTTTTTTAAATTAATACATACCTATTTCCAAGCACTTTTTTGAAAAAACATTCATAGGTTATTGGCACATGAAATTTATCGAATTCTATTCGATTAATTATCGTTATACTATAGTTAACTCATTTTTGGAAAAAGAACCAATAATAGAGCAAATATTTTTAGTAATATTAGTTTGGGGAAAAAGAAATCCATTATTTTTACATGAACTTTTTGTAACTTCTTTCAGATTTGCTTTGTAAAAAGGTTTAAAACAGTTTACATGTAGATTTTTAGGTCTTGAGCGAAGCTACGACTGCTGACATGCTGTCAAGTTTGATAATTTTTGATATTTTATAGACATTCTCGACGATGTTGTATCCATGCGAGGTGCATCTTTAGCATCCAAATACCCAAACGGAATCGACGAAACCAAAATTGTGCGTAACTGGTTGTTACAGTCATATATAGGACGATAAACACCTTTCACAATTTTAGCCACCTGGTTAGCATTTTCGCCATTATAAAAGAAAAACTAAAATGTATCGAATTTTCTGTTTGTTGTCTTCCATTTTTAAAACCTTGTACTCATAACAATGAATTAATCAAACAAAAAACCGCAAGAGAATATTTTAGTGTAAAATGTCACCTTTCCAATGAGCATAAATTTGAAATTGTTTGATAGATACCTCACGAGATAGCGATCACTACAGACGTCTACCGAAAAAATAATGGATAACTTTTTCCCCAACCTAATATAATTGAAGCTAATATGCAGTTGAATAATTCTGATTAATTGAATTTCATTTTACAAGACTTCGAGAGAATGAAACAATCTTGCATTTGAAAATATGCTCTTGTCTCATAAAATGCAATAACATAAAGTTTTGGTAGTTTAATTTGTTAATTTTGCACAATAAGTAATGAAACAATGTTATTTAAATAAGTTAAGATACAAATTGGTCACATAGTGCAAGATAAGAGAAAGAAATGTGTATAATCCAACAGTGTTATCTTTTTACTTACATCCCAAATCTGATATTTTGTAAAGATCAAACTTGCAGAAAACGCGTGTAGATGAAATGATATTTGAACGATGACATCTGGATGTTTTTTATGAGAGATAAATTGGACACTGTAAACTTGTTACTAAAATCTAAGATGCATATATTGCATAATAACTAAACAGCATTATTATTATAGTTAATTACAAAGTGAATAAGGAATAACTTCATCATGATGTATTCTGACTTAAGTTTGATTTAGCTTGTCGTATTATAATATTTTATTTGTCCACTAAGGTTGTCATAGGATCTACAATTCAAAGTGATTTAAAAAACAAATATCATTGTCTGGAATGAGAATCGAATCTACAAACCGTTTAACTGAAGAATAGAGCTAAAACTTCAGATACTAACTCGGCTAATTAAAACCACAATGAGAAGTCAAGAAATTTTTTCTTAGAATAAGACTTAACATACACTACTGTACATAATAATCGTGTAATTTGAGAGAGATGTAGATATATAAAAGACAAATTACTTTAAAGAGTATTCAGAACACCTATGCATAAGTAACACGGAACAAATTTAATATCTTCATCAAAAAACTTCGAAACATTCTAATTTACCATCAATGAGAAAATGCGAAAATTTTCTAACAATAAAACTTTATTTTTATTAACACGTTCCGCGATTGAAAATCAGAAAATTTAACCCGACTATAATGAAGTTCGTATTCCGAAACAAATAGCAAAAGATGGATTAATAAATAAATATTTCATTTTCAAAGAAGTTATAAACAATAGGCGCAGCAAAATGCAAAACCATTCTGGCATTTCCATAGCAACAGCGATCCGTCAGAAAAGTGACAAAATTGTCTGCATGAAAATATTGGCAAATGATTATCGCATAAATTTTTATTTTCAAACAATTGGAAGAAGTTGAATAAACTTGATAATTTTTAATCGAATAAGTTTATTTCAAAAATAAAAAAAAAATAAATAAATAAAATAACTGAATGGAAATCAAAACTGTTCAAGTTTTTAAACAAATAATGAATTAAAAAAAATCAGAACATATTTAAAAAAAAATGAGAAAGGTACGACAAAAATGTTTTATGAAATACCATTATAATATCCAAGTTACAAATCATTAGATTAAAAATACATGAAAATATTAGAATTAATTTACTTTAATATTAATTCTTTGTTTTACTTTAATATTAATTAATTTAATTATGGAGAAATGGTGTAATAAACTCCATTAGGCTTAATAAAGATTTACTGCAATAAGGTGCGGTAAATTAATAAAAGCAAACTTAAAGTAAAAGTACAATAGTAAAAACTTAGGTTCCTTCCTGTAGAGAAAATATATCCACCATTAGAACTTGAAAAAATATAAATGTTTTTATTGTTTTTTAAGTTTCAATAATTAAATCAATTACATTTAAATTAAGATTGTATTAATTATTTTTCAATATTAAATATGAGCATAATTTCTTTTATCACAGCAAACAAAATAAACAAAACTATATAATATGTAAAGAAAAGTGAAAGTTGTAGTAAGTTCATTTAACAATAAAACGACAACGATTTCACAATGTTTCTTCAAGGCATTCTCAACTTCCAATTAAAAATAAAATTCCATCCACCAAACTCGGTTATGTATATCGTCTATATTTTAGCCCCAATCCCTTTTTGACTCGCTCGCCTTGGCGCGCTCCGTTTCGTCCGACTGCGCATGTGTAATTCAACAGAGGAAAGAAAAAAAAAAAAAGAAACAGAACGTGCATTAGCAGCTTTCTTTTTCTTTTTTAAGTTTATGCTCGAACAGTTTTACGTTCGCGTAAACGTGCGCGCGCGGTCGAGTCTCGTAGGATACCCGGCGAAGAATAAAGCAGTAATGTTTTTCCACGTCACTGTATGACCTAGAAGCAAATTGTCCTCGTACGCTAAGAGAAGGAAAAATAAGACAAATTATAATAAAGCATCTGCCTCCACTACTACAACAAACGTTTCAATTTTTATTACTTTTCGAATGTCAGGTCATGGTTGGAAGTTCTATGTTATTTCTATTCACTTTTCTTCCTTGCTCCACGCGCACTGTGCACAGGTAGAACAACGATCGGTCGATGTTATATGGTCAGTGAATTTTTCCAAAGAAGTTCTCTGCCGTGCTGCGTCAGTCTCACAAAATGTGCAATGAATTTCAATGTTTTGATAAAAATCACTAAGTAATAAAATTTTGTGTATAATTTTTAATAAGATAATTTTATTCTTTAAATAATTCTAAATAGAAGAATTATTTAATATTTAAGGTAATTAAATTTTTAAAAAATACTGTTTTTAAAATAAAAACATTTGTAGTATTCTTAAACTCTGGTAATTCATTATTCGAAAATTTACACAAACATTTATGCATTTAAAAAAGATCATCGATTATTTTTCCATTTATTTATCCTTTTGTTTTATTTAAAATTTATAATAATTTAATCATCAATAAACAAATATATCATTTGAAAGGTTTAAAGGAAATCGAAATTAAGTCATTTATGATTCCATTTTGAATACACCAAGAATATTCAATGATTATATTCTCCAAAGTTTGACATGCATTCTAAAATTTTCTTTTGGACAAATAATTCGAAAACGAGAACACACTTGGAAATTTTCAACATAAAATCGCACAGAAACTTCCATTCAGTTACTTAAGTTTGCTCGTTTTTTCATTTCCAGAAAATTCTATAAGTATGAAGTTTATTCTAAAAATATTTTATTTTTAATATGCATAACAACTTAGAATAAAATACTACATAATAAAATAAATGTGGATGCTGATTATTCGATTTATTTAAACATATTCTTCAATTTGAAAAAACAAGATTTTTTTCAAAAATATTTCACCTTTAGTTTTTTATTAACAAATCTTTCGAAAATTTTCTTGGAAAAATATGTTCTAAGCAATGTACTTCAAAATAAATTAATTTCAAAATACAAAACATTATTATTTTCCACATTATTACTACGTGTTCACAGTACGTATGAAGCATTTAAAGTGAGCTTATATATTTTTTTTTATAATATACATGTAGTAACGCATCAAGTCATCAGTCAATTAATTATGAAAGAAACACATATCAATGCTATAATTCTTAACATAGAAAATATTATTTTTCGTAAAAATTCTTTGAAATTCTCTTAAACTATCTTTTTATAACAAAAAATAGAACATAAATACAGTTAAACTGAAACGAATTTATGACAAGATTGATATGAACGTGTTTTCTCTTTTTCCTGTAATGTATACCTTCCACGTGCCACATTTTTAATAAAACGTGTAGATCACTTTACGAAATAGAAATGCAATAAGAAAAGAATGTTATCAGAATTTCTCAATAAAATTTATGGTTCTATATATCCACAAGTTTACGATAAATCATCTTGTTCTAGAACTTCTATTTTTAAGATGTGATCATTTTTTAAACTCATTAATATTATTGCTTTAATGTACTTATGTGTCATAAACATTTTTGCCAAACTTCCAGAAAAATATTCGGAAGATTTTTTTCTTATTTAAGAATAAAAATATAGGTATTTTTAACCTCTGTTCTTGCAGTACGCTGTCTTCCTAAACAATCTTGTTTGTATAAAACGGTCTACTTGAATACGTATGCTTTTATTTACATTTAAGTTATACGTAGAGTGTATTCGTTATATAAGTCTACAATTCATTTTTTAAAAAAATGATCGCTAGATTAGCCTCAGACGTAAAATAGAGTTTACGTAAAAAAAAAAAAAAACACTGAATTAAAAGTGAAACTGAGCACAATAACATAACGCAATACACATTTTATTTTAATAGAAACGTTCAACATAACCGCTAGCACAGCCAAATAAGGCATTTAACTACGCCCTTTACGTTTGAGTGTGGAGGTACACGTTGGACTGGTTGGTTAGTGCGTTGTTCTCGTAACCGAAAAGGGATGAATTCGAATCCCAGCTTATCCGAAGATCAGTCGTTTACTCTCCTCTACGTTCCCATTCTAAATTAATACCTCTGTGAGTGTTAGAAGCTGGGCCCTCAGTCTTCTCTGGTTTCCTATCTCTAAATTGGAATACTCAGATGATGCTGCCATCTATGAGCCAAAGTCGAACTTTCACGCTCGTAGAAGGGTGCTCTGTTAAAAAACGGAAGACGTTCTTTCTGACTTCATTCGCCTAGTCCATGACGGACGGGCTAGGCTTCGTTAATTGTCATAAATAACAACAACAACGTTTGAGTGTGGCACATCGGCGCCGATCGTAGCAACGTTTCATTGAATGGGATTTTTCAGCCCCATCAAACTTTTTGAAGAGCTCCAATATTTACGAGAATTTAGAAATACGCACTGTGAAATGCAGATGGAGTCAGGTCTGGTGATTGTGAAGACTACCCTAAATTACATTCATAACTTATTAGATGTCTAGAAATTTTTAAGGAGTGTCTTTGAGGAATGTACAAATTGAGACATGTACCAACCTTAATGAAAATGATAGAGGGTAAAAGTCTTTACTGCAATGAAGGCACAAACAAGGCGAACTCGCAAAAAACTAAGATAACTTCTGCAGTGATAAAATAAATTTTCCAACGTCACCTTCCTTTTACAGTGCTCCTTAAAAGAAACGGCCCAAAATGAAGAAAGATGATCAATATACCAAACATTCATAAGAAGTGAAATTGTTTGGTACAATTCATCTCTGTGTATGGGTATTCACAAATGTTTGATGTCAACAGATACGATTCTTTTGAGTATTGATAAATTAGAGAGGGAGATGAGTTGGCTTCGTATACCTTTATGACGTTTAGCAATCACGCTCGTCTTGATTAAGCGGTCACGTTTACTAAGCCTCACCTTTCACTGCAATTTCTCCTTGTATGGATGCAGATTTAAGATTCAAAAGAGAGCTTGCCAGTCGAACTTTTTGGCGATACAATCTAAAAAATCTAGATGCTGGAATTTGTGGCACTACACTCCTAACTTCACAAGTACTGCTTCTCCGTTGATGTCTTACCATTCTTCCATCTTACCAATTAGATCTTTCCCGACCATTTATAGAACAGGATTGGTTTGTTTGTCACTGAACAGCCATTTTCTGTTTTTGAGGGATAGATAACAAGAGCAGGACCTACAGTTTAAAGTTGATTTCGAGTCACTACAAACATCAATGACCAAAAATTAATTTCCTTATCCCAATGATTGCTATCGAACTTAGCAGAACTTACCACTTTGAACAATGTATACTATCACACGGCCACAGTGATGTCTTAGGCCACTATTTTGGTATTATAAAAATAAACAAAAGCCGAAACTGCGAGCTATTCTGAGATAACTCAATTAAAAAATGGCAAGATAAGTTGAACATCATCACTTGCATTCAGAGCAAAGGAATCAAATATTTTTATATTCAGAATACAATGCTGATTTAAGCTCACAATAGAAAAATATTTCATTAAAGTAAAATGATGCATATAATAGCGATACAAAATGATAATAAGATATTTTCCTTGCATAAGCCAATTAAAAGTTAAGTCTTCATTTACCATACTACTTCCTCTTAAAAGGCAACTTTTAAGAGAAATTATTGGGACGACACGAAACCCAGTTAACGTAAAATAATTACCTCAGTCCACTGAAGTTTCGCGTTAATGAGGTACCACCAATCTACTGTCATTCTTAAGCACTGAGGAAGTTCTTTTAAATGGATAATGGTCATTACTTTTAAGGGCGATCACAATAAAAGTCAGAGCACTAAAAAAAGTAAATAAAAAAATACGGTGATGAGAAAATTCAAGGTGATTATTTTCTTCGAGTCAAAATGCACACCTCGGTTAACAGTCACGAAGGTTCTCTTTACCAGTTAAAAGAAATGATTACAATAGCTTAGTTCCTAACGAGTTGAATAACATTTTTCAAGACTAATACTGGAATTCCGTTGATGCATATTATTTTATAAAATAGGCAACAGAAATACAAAGGGTTATGAAAAAAATAAAATAAATTCATTCATTTCTAAGTCTTAATCTAAAAATAAGCCAAATACGCCATCATAATTTATCATATTATTATATGTTAAGACTAATATACTTTCTCTGACATTACATGCTATTAAGGATAAGATTACAATTATAAAAGTACATCACACAGCGATGGTGCTTAAATTTTTTTGTTACCAACTTGCTCAAAACAAACTATTTTAATCTTCATCTGGAACCGAAAATTGTCTTAACTCCTTGAATAACGGTCAAATCACACAACTGACATTAAAGTTCCAAATATTCTGAACATTTACTAGAAGCGAAGCAATTTTTATTTGAAATAATATTTCATTATAAACCACGCAGTCATGTACACCATAAATAATAACGCAATAAGATAACAAGTATTGAATACTCGTTATCTTATAGGATAACGGGTATTGAATACTTGTTATCACCAAGCGTTTTTCAGTTTTGAACAACGGTTAGGTGGCGAGGTCACTTCTGAGCTAGCACCCTCCTCTCGACATAGTGTTGGAATGTCAGATTTTATTAAGTAAATGGAATATATTATCCTAACATTCATAAAAATCTGAAATAAACAGGTAGTATGTGAGCATTTGATATCACATACCAATCAGATTAACCGAAGGCTGTTGTAAATTCCTTGAATATTTGAAGAGAATGTTCTACCGAGAGAACTTTTCATAGATAATGAGCAGTATTTGCATGTAACAAGAACAGGAAAAAAATTCGGAAAAATTCCGAGCACCAACTACTACAAATGTTTCTGCAGAAATGGGAAACGAAACTTTTATTTCTCATAGTTCAATTATGATGATTGGTGTGAAACCAGTTTCGTTGATTTTTCACCCACAAGTCCTTTTTTTTTTTTTTTTTTTTTTTTTTTTTTTTTTTTTGCATGTGAGACCAATAGACTAGGACTAATAATTTAAAGTACGTATGGATTTCTTAGAAAAAACATAAATTCCAAACTACAAACATCGAAGCCCGAGAAGAGATACACAAACTGTTGAACCGAAGGCCAGAGTGCAAACATTTGGCACCTTCTAGGCGGAGGGAACATGGTAGTACCACTAGGCTAAAATAAGCGCGATATTTGTGCATTCAAAATTCATGTTTCCCCCCCCCATTACTTTCGTTTCATTGTGGGCTATTTCGTAAACAATGTTCTTAAAAAATGCTAATTTGTTTGTGGGCTGCATGTACGTTGGAACATCACATTTTCTTAAGCAAATGGTGCTCTCACTAAAAACTCCCAACTTAACTCTGCTTTCGAAAACACACACATACATATCTAATACATATTATTTACAGTTAATAGGTTAATCTTTTCCATTCCACACTTGATTATAAACACAAAAAACAAGTGTTTACAAATATATCTGAATCTGATCTAGTTAGGGAAAAAAGGTAATGTGTTCGGGTCACAGAATTCCTTCATGCGTTGGATGAAATACAATGTTGGATTTTAATGAAAAACTGTGGCGCAATAATGATACTAAATGAGGTTACCTCACCAAATCTAACATTTATTACTCGTGGTTCAAATATATTAAGCTGCTTGAATTTGCAAATTCATATTTATTCTTAAGGGCTTTCCCATAATTTTAAAGAAATAATAGTTGAAGCAATCTCCTTACTAGAAATTATAAATCACAACTATTACTACACAAATTTCAAATAACTTATAATAGATATATAAATTTTATAAGTAGAATTCAAGTAAAAATGCCTCAAGAAGGGGCGTCTCAGAGGTGACCGCCTAGACCCAGGAGGCAGCCTATTTGGAATAAGAAATGAAGCACGTTTCTGATTAAAAGAAAACTAGAGACGCCATTGGACTCTTCCAAGGTGACGACCGCCACAGCCCCGGCAACAACACTTTGGAGATAAACATAATCAGATAGCTACAAACGCCTTACTTGAAGTATGTCCATTTAGCTAGATTGATCACGTTTTGTAAACATAAGCAGATTATGTTAAAGAACTTTTTATGCGTTACAATATAATTTTCCATTTTGTGTGCGTGCCAACATTTTCTAATAAGTCTTTTTTTCCCCCTTCCCATCCATATTTTTTCCATTTAATTATTCCACTTCCTTCTCACAATTTTTTTTTTCTTCCTTACATTACTTCAGAGGGTTATAATCTTGTTATGTTAACTTTTTTGAAGAAAAAACTAGTATTCCAGCGTTTGTGTGGTGGATCTGGAAATATGAAGGTAAATAAAAACTAATCGGTGGAATACCTTTAGTATCTTCCCATTTCATATGCTGTCAAAATTTGAAGAACAATTCCTCTACAAATCCAATTATAATCATATATACTAAAGTCAAGATTGCAGATGACCATTTTAGACTTAAACTCTACAAGTTCATTAAAATTGGTAAGATCCCAGACAAATATCGAACATTTAATTATGAATACCTCGGAGACTATATAAACAGAACACTTACATAAATTGAAATTATTCAAAAGCTCTTGTGACGATTTCCATATTCGATGGAACAAAATTCGAAAATAAGACTTTTATATTCGAATAAAAGTAAAAGAAAAGAAAGGTAAAACAAATTTTTATGATGGATTATGCTTTATTTTACAACAAATTCATCTTAATTAGATTCAATCTAATTATATTAGCTTAATTATTATGTATGAAAACTTTGATCAAACTATAGTAATTACACTTAATTTTGTAAATAATTATATTTAAGATTCAAAAAGTTAATTTAAAAACATTTTCGAGAAGTTTCCTCGAAATATACGCATAAACTTACTCCGGTGATAAATTATTTTACAAATATTTCTAGAATATATGCTTTAAAAAAATAATACCATTTTGTGATAAAAATTACCTAATTATCTGCCCCTTACTTCTGACAAAATTCGAAGGCCTCAGATAGGGGGTATGTGCCAAATACACATGTTTTCAGGTTTAAGTCAATTAATCACTGTTCGGGTAAATGAAAAACTGGTAGTGCATCTTTTATGCATGAATCTTGAAGACAGTAATTGCAACTTATAACGAAATCCAGAATAAAAATTGCAGGTATGAATTCAAAAAAAATCTTTCATAATTTCAGCTATACGTGCAACTTAGAGTTGCAAAAAATTTCATTTTAAAATGTGCGTGTGTTTGCTAAACTATCTACGTTTATAAGATCATATTTACTACATACAAAATCAAATACATTTAATAAAAAATACATTTATACTGATAATTATTTCAAATTTTGTTTTTATGATAGAATAATATATGATTAATTGCTTCTCACGACACCTAGTTTACATTAAAGGCATTAAAAGTATCTGATAAATAAAATGTAGACGATTTGGTTTTATCGTTCTATAGTTATTCTTATAAACAAACATGAAATGGTCAAAATGGAATTCCGAATTCTATGATAAAAAATCGAAATGTTGAATTGATTATCGGAATTACTTCTACTACAAGCTCGACTAATAAAACAGAAGAATGCAAAGTTTTATGGATTCCTTTCTTAATGGTATATATCAGGTGTGGCCAAACTTTTGGGATCAGGCGATAATCTACCATAGCGATAACTTTTACATAATTTTTAATAATAAATACCATTAATACTTGCATTTTTCAAATAAATAAGAAAAATAAATACCATTAAGTACAAAAATCGTAACGAAACACATTTGGCTTTTTTTCTGAGGAAAAAGAGTTTTAAAATATTTTAGAAATTTGTTTCCGAGAAAAAATGAATTATAGAAAGAAAATGATTCGTAATGAAAAGAACAACTGCACTTGGAATGAACACAACAAATAAGTTTCATGCACATAATTATTGCAATTTTATAAAAGTTTAACTAATCAGCTAGAATAGCATCGTCACATGAAAAATATGTATACTCAATTTGTCTTGACTTACCCTTACAAGAAGGAATTTCTTGAAACATAATTTGAAAATCTCGAACACATTTTTGGAATATTTGATTTAAACTATCAAATCAATATATGAAACAAATATATTATAAATCGGACACTCTTAATTTTGGAATTACGATAGATAGTCATAAAAATATCAAAATATAGTAAAAAGAAACCAGCGTATCAAGAAACAAAGAGACATGCAGCGCCTCTAGTGATAAAATTCGAAAAGTTAGGGATTCCATCTCAAAAACTAAACGAAATATGGAAAAAATCTTATAGAAAAAATAAAATTTCATGTGTGTTAATTAAATAACGAAGATTTGATTTAGTATCAAACAATATGAGCAGGCATACATAAAAAAGAAGGGGGAACAACGATAATAGGCTTGGCTCGAATATTCTGGCTTACGCGGCGACTATCAAGAAACTTTAGAATTTTTCAATAAAAAGTCTTACACGCGCGCGACCAGGGGCCATATCTTAGCTAATATGACAGGACCTGAGTTCAATGTTTGGCGAAGTCATATTATGGGAGGCGCGTTGAACTAATGGAACAGAAATTTAAAAATAAGTTTTTATAGCAGTAAACAATTTAATACACGGATGATAAGGAAGATAAACTAAATTTGATGAAGAAAAAAAAAATGTCGAGATCACGGAGACAATTTTTAATTAAAAATAGTGGGAGATGGTATTTTTCTATACGATGAATGCGCGGGCAATTTTAGGAAGGCTTGTATCGTGACTGTTTAAATAAAATGATAGATTCCGCTTTTAGAGAACCACAATTTGGCATATTTGATGATATCGGTAGGATCTGAACAATGAGGGTCGCAGCATACACCTTTATCAGCACAATAAAATAAAATTTGGCCAGCGAACAAACAGCATATGACTAAAGCAAACAAATGCCATCCTTTCAATCAACATTGTTACAATCACTATCGACAAGGAACACTCAGCACATTAACGTCGGTGTAACTTCGTAATGAAACAATAACAATGTTCTGTGTGGAAATTATTTGAATTCATGAAACAGAATGTAGCCGGATGGTCATCTTAAAGAAGCAGAACTGCCACAAATAGAATCTGCAAAATCTTACCAGTTCATTAGAAGATACAAAGGTCTAGCAGTTCGTTAGGCGTGATAAACGCTTGTCATTACCATGAGATCTGGATCGCACTTATCTTTTACAAGAGTACGTTAAATACCGCTCATAAATGCAAAAACAAAAAGTATGTAAGTATTTTCATAACCTAGTAAGATTCTCCTTGATAGTATTTTATATTTCATTCATCGATTACCATAAAACTACTAATTATAATGAAATTTTCAGAATTAATCAAGCTACTTCAGTATATAAAACAATAGATTAGCAAATTGTAGATGCTGAATGTATAAGAATTTCTTGAACACACAAACTGCAAAATAAATTTATAAACTGGTTAATTTAGCATTAAATTTTAGACAAACGCTTGTTATTTGAGAATTAAAAAATGCTATTAGGTATTTAAATGAATTAAAATTTAAAAAAATAAGTATCATTGTTGTTGCTTCTTATCCAATCTGGTTAGCTAATAAACTAAAAAAGATCCATGAACTAACAAAAAGAAGAATTTGAAACAAGTCCTATGCAGGAGAACCAATGTTCAGGGGTAAAATGCATGATGTTGTATTTCCTGCGCATGGGGAAGATCTTGTTGCCTTGGTCAATTCTAAGACATTTCAAGTGACCACTTATTAGTTTTGATAATGCTGTCTGCTGCTCAAGACTACCCTTAAAAGTGACTGCCTTGGGAGTGAAATTAGGAGTTTCAGATAAATTTTAACAAACAAATAAATGATTGTCTGTTACAATGATGTTAAGTTACTAAGTTCAAACAACTTTTAAAATTTCCCAAATTTTCTAATCCATTACATTTCTCAACTGTGCTCACTCAAAGAACAAATGCGTGTATTTTCAAGTTTTCCAATTTAAACATTATAATCACTTAGGTCTAATAAATGGAAGTTCACAATACTGAAATAGTAAAACAGTGATATAAAATCCGATACATTGATAAACGAAAAATACACTCATTCATTATCAAAGAATATGATTGATGGGATCATCCTATATATGCACAGCAATTATGCTGTATAAAATAATATAAAAAAATTACATAATCAAATTATTTTCTATCATATTTTATTTAAGTGTTGAACCAGCATATTTCTTAGTAAAAAAAGAAATTTTCTATTAAGAAATATGTATGAAATTTTTTAATCGAAAAAGCTTTATGTATGTCTTCTTTATATATATATATATATATATATAATATTATAGTGACACATTTGCAATAAAAAATTACTTTGAAAATATTCACTCAGAATTTTTGGTTATAATAAAGTTCTCTGATAGAATTGACTGAAAAAAAAATGTCATTGATAAAAATTTATTTAAATGCAATAAAATATTATGAAATCGGTTCTAAATCTTGTGAGAATTAACTGCACAAAGGATATTGGTTGGAAATTTCAACGATTGCATGCAAGTTACTGGCTGGGAAACTACATCATTGTATTTTCCAGAAATAAAAATTGCAAAATTTGGCATGTATTCAGTTGTTTACTTCAGTCAAAGCTTATTTTTTAGAAGAACAAATTTAGTAAAAGTTCATTAGCTTATGCATACAGATTAAATATAAAGTTAAGCTAACACAAAAATATAAATGAGATTCCAAAATCCTATATAAAAGGGTTTTTTAGAAACACACAAAACAAATAAATATTTAAATCAACAAATATAGAGAATACTTTAGACTTTAAAATGATTTAGTTTGTACATTTAAGTTTTTACAATTAATTATACTTGTCATGATACACAAGTTTATTAACAATTATTCAATTATTGTGGGGAAATCTGATTTATATTTCAAACTTTCAGTCAATTAACTTTTGTTTACAATTGTAATGTAGGTACACTATTATAACGTAGGTAATATAACTTGAGAAAAAATTTAGATTTTCTCTCAATAAGATTTATTTTTTTTCAATAAATAATCATTATTTTTTTACAATAAATTTTTATTTTAAAACATGATCTATACAAATTTTAATGAATTCTAATAAGCTTTATTTTACATGAAATAATTACTCTCATAGCTTCACCAAATCAAGACTGATCCATTAAAAATGACTAGAATAACTTTTTCTACGGGCTTTCTATTTTAATACATAACTCACACCAGTTATTTATTTACTACCAATAAAATAACATTTAATCACAATTTAGAATTACAGAGTAAAATTATATTCAGTATTCATTTCCAATTTTTGATATTATACTATCGATAAAACACACAAGAAAATTAATTTTTTCTTTTTAACATATAATTAACAACCAAAATTTCTTTAGACAGTTCTGTAATTGACACCTGGAGACAGTAACATCTAAGAACGATTTATGAATAACAAATATCATTAGTTATATTATACTCCATTACATTATCTGGGACACAATATGGATCAATTATATCTGATAAACAGTAAGATTACCGGGATGTTATTCCAAATAACACAATAACAATTATATCACACCATATAGAAATATGAATAATTACAAATATTGTAGACTATCTTAATAATGAGTTACTATTCAATATTAGATAAGTTTTCAATTCATTATTTCATATTTTGTTACTTAATTTATACTTAATGTACTATATTAATACAGTTGTATATGTTTATACTAATATAGTACCAGTAAATATAAATGAATGAAGCAAAACTGAAACAAATTATATACCTCTATCATTACAGAAAAGTAAACATGGAGTAACTCCTTAAGAAAATGTTGTAATTCTCAAGCAATAAATCTTACTAAAAGAAGGTACCATTTGAGTACTGTGTAATTTTAAATATTTTTAATATCATATTTTTAAAAATTTGTTATTTTTTAGGAATCATTGTTAAATGATATGATACGTATTATGGACAGTTGATGAAGATAAAAAGTTTGTATATTATTAAAAATTTCCTGTGATAGTTACATGCCCATATATATTATTCACATGACATTTAATATATAAATATTTTTTCTTCCTTTCTTACGAATAACAGTTTTAAGCTTACTGAAGCAAAATGCAGCAAAATATTAGATTATTATCGTGCTGTTTTTAACATCATTCCAAAACCTTATGTAAATTTGAACATTAATACGTAAGTGAACCAGGTAAAACATAATTGAGCTCACCTGTTTCCTTTTGCACACAACTGTGAAACGATCCTTCATTTCACGTAGTGCTTCTTGGAACTGAACATTATCTTCCAGTCCAACCTCTATCAGAATATATGCTTGCCACTTAAGGACATCGAAACCCCAATGGCAAGTGCGGGTCTCTTTTGAACTATGAATGTGGCACACAAACTTTTGGGGGCTGAATAAGCCCTGGCACTCAACACACTCAATACACGGATTATGTGGGTGAATGAATAAGTCAGGCATGTAGAGTCCTGAGCAGCGTCCAAAACATTCGTGATAGACCGGAACCTGGAAAGGAGGTTTCTTTTCTGACTGCATGAATATTTGATGTCTGTAGCCTAGCAAAGCAGCACAAAGACGGTGGGCATCTGTTTTAGTAATGAGACCACAGCTCGGGGCATTTAAGGGGAGCACACAGGTGGCTTTGAGTACTTCCAACTGTGCAGCGTTGCACCGAGAAATGTAAATATAAAGATTATCGCACACTGAGTTGATCTGTTGAAGACTGAAGTCCCGCAGAACAGAGTTCAGGATCTGAGGGAGGCAGAGACGCTCTTCACCACCAACTTCAAAACACGAGATAATCTCACCTTCAAAAACAGTTTCTGACTTTTTACAACCACTCTGATCTGGAGGAGTGAAGATGGGTGGCTGCTGTATGGGAAAAGGCGGAGGTGCTATGAAAGGGTCATACTCCAGGGCATCTTTGCTGGTGGAAGCCGATGTACTACTAGCGGTCGCTTTACCACTCACAGGGGTCTCGCCGGAGCAACCAGCGCGGTCTTTAGGGGCATCGGTCACAGGCGGTGGGCAGGTCGAACTCGGTGGACTGACCGATGCTGCGTCGTCGGACTCGGACCCTTGCCAAACGCCCATAACACTATTGGGGCCATGAAGACTGCTGGTAGCGGCGGCCTGGTATGTCTTGAGTACTTTTTTAAGATGCGGTGTGTACATTAACCGCTTGGAACCTCCGCCCGCTTCCATAACACTGTACTTTTCATCGGAAATTAGGGTTTAAATCACCGAGCAATGGATAAGCAAGGGTGAAGTTGTCGAGCAACCATCGCCCGTAATCGCGTAGCAGACGTTTACCCTCCTGACCATTTCGGGACAACCATCACAATACCCTCCTATCGCTTGTTATGTCTGTATCGAAAGCTAGGACAACGAGTCTACGTCTGGCGGCATGGCTGTTCCATTTTCGGATCGCCACCCTTTGCAAGGTTACGTTATGATAAATAAAACGCAAATGTTTATCAAATACTCTTCACATCCTGAATACAAATCTATCACGATTAGTTTTCTTGCAACATAGAATCATACAGCTGCAAATTTTATAGTTTAAAATTTCTTATTACAACATTGTTGTTCTTCCAACAGCCGTTTGCACCCATACTTCGCCTCGAGTAAACTTCTTGTTGGCTGTCGTGTATTCTTTCTAATAGTAAATCGCCGTTTTGGCGACTATTGAATGATCCGTTTTAATTTTTGTTTTGGAAACAAACATCCCCGAAACTCAGGATTTTTCTTTACATCTGAATTTTAAAATTAATATTGATTCGGAAACCACTCGTATTAATATATTGCTTATATTTTTTTCTAGAAAAAATGAAATAAGATTAAACATAAAATTGTTTTTTTTTTCTGTTTCTGTTAGTTTAGAATCTTTAATAT
Organism: Latrodectus geometricus; assembly: GCA_026290005.1. NCBI lineage: Eukaryota > Metazoa > Arthropoda > Arachnida > Araneae > Theridiidae > Latrodectus > Latrodectus geometricus. Next base: position 184,813 of record JAPDSC010054506.1, read on the forward strand.
AAAAATAACACATTTTTATATATTGAGAAACAAATCAGCTATAATTCTTCATCCAATTCATTTATAAAATTTTTTCATAAATAAACTAGCAGAGAGCTTTAAGAAAATAATAATTCAAAAATTAATTGCATATTTGGAATTAACTAATAAATGAAATTTTTAAATTATCTTTTTTAAAATATTATCTTAATTAAATATTATTTAGATATTTTTAAATCATTTATTGCTTAAAACTATTTTTCCTATATTATATAAATTATACATATACAATTAAAATTCTACGAATAAAAAAAAATTACATAGAGTACGATGTAATTGTGCTAAAGGAAGACTGTTAAAGAAAAAATAAACTTTACTTATACAGTTTTTTTTTTTTTACAAGCGCTGTGAATATTTGCGTCCAGTTTATTTAAATACAAATAGTTCCAATTTAATTTAGAGCTAAGACTCCTTTTAGTTCTATATCTACAATTAGAATACTGAGCTGAATATTTACTTAAGTAAACAGCTGTTATTTAGGAAAATAAAATAAAAAAGTTAAATACATATAAAAGAACACACTTAAAAAAATCATTTTTAACACTATGTACCATCATAAAATTATGCATAGCGAAGTTTCATGAAGTTAATATATAGAAGTATTTATGCAATTTAAATTAATGCAATAAAAAATAAATATTTTATGCAATAAATATATATAATATTAAATATATAAATATTTATGCTATTAAACGTAAAAATCAAATATTATACATAAGACTTGGTATATTTTTCAAATATATTAACTCAAGAATTTTTTTATATAAAAATTGAGATTAATCATATGATCAGAATATTTTTTAATTTTAAGAATAATGAAAATTTTGGAAATTAAACACATATTTATAAATGATTTAATATCATCAATGTTTTATTTTATTAAATTAAAAATATTTTAATTTCTACTTAAAAAAATTTTTCATCATTTAATTTTTCTGCAACTATAATATGAATGAGTTTGTATGTATTTTCAATATTTCTTCTTATACTTTGTGAAAGGTGAATTAATAATGATTGAAAAAATTTACTTCTATTAAAAAATAACTGTAGTATTTTGGAAAAAAAAAAAAGATGGAGAATGAAAAAATATTAATCTTTCCTATATTTTGTTTATTTCAGCATTCAATGACGGGTCAATATCTTTAAAAAGAAAAAAGAAAACTACCTCTAACCCACTTCAGCCCTTTGAGGCCAACTTGCGCAGTTTTTTTACAACTGTGGCAACCCTATCGAAAGAAGGACCCATGGAGAGTCACGTGACTCTCGTGCCTAAGTGTGCTCAGTAGCAGCTGGAGGTAGAGGAAAATAGCAGACGAAAGTATAGACACGAGCTCCAAGCTTGTTCGACCTTGCCTTTCCTCGTTTCACCCTCGCCTCCTTACTCTTTAGTTATTAAAAGATACCCGGCTCATTCCGTCACTTATTATGGGACGGAAAAAAAAAATCCTCTACATTTTTCTGCATTGAATTAAAATGCAACCTACGAAATATTTTTTTTTCTTATTCCCTGAACAGAAAATTTCAAGCTAGCACTTATATATTGAAGAGAAAAAAAAAAGTTTCCTTTTTTTCCTGATGGCCTTCGAATAATTCTAAGTTTTAAAGTAGTTTCGAAGGTTATCTTGTGAAGAGGAAATATTCTCGCATTAAAAAAGGCGAAGGTGAGGTATTGTTTGATGTATACTACGGTAAGATGTGCTGGAAACAGGAGTTTCTCACTTTTGTATTTGTAATATTTCCGTAGTATTCGCTTGAATTGACGGCACGTGTCAGCCTTGTCTAGTGCTATTGACTTTCCTTACTCGAATGCCACGTCAATCAACTGTCATGGTATATAACAAGAAAGTAGCTTCCGTTTAGGTACCGTGATTTTGTTTCGGATAATTTCTTTTTATCCGCACGTGGCAATACTACGTTTGTCTTAAGTTGATTTTCTTGACAACTGCTGCTTTATAAATTGAGTTTTTTTCTACTCGGAATAGTTAATGTGGATTATTGATAATAATCCCTATATCATTTTTCCCATTATTCACAGTGTATAAAAATTAGAAGAAAGAAATTAAAGTACTGAGATTATGAAAGAAAGTTCATTAAGCTGATTTTTCTAAAATATTAATTTTGTAATATATCGAACGAGGAATTTCTCCTTTAATCATTCATTAGAAATTTACTGAAATAAATAATAAAATCTGTAAAATTTTCTACTTTTGTAGTTTGAATCATTTATCATATTAGGTTGGGGAAAAAGTAATCCATTGTTTTTTCGGTAGACGTCTGTAGTGATCGATATCTCGTGAGGTATCTATCAAATAATTTCAGATGTATGCTCGTTGGAAAGGTAACATTTGACACTAAAATATCCTCTTGCGGTTTTTTGTTTGATTAATTCAGTTACGAGTACAAGGTTTCAAAAATGGAAGACAACAAACAGAAAATTCGATACATTTTCGTTTTTCTCTTGTAACGGCGAAAAAGATAGCTAAAGATAGCGGGTGGCTAAAATTGTGAAAGGTGTTTATCGTCCTATATAAGACTGTAACAACCAGTTACGTACAATTTTTGTTTCGTCGATTCCATTCGGGTATTTTTGATGTTAGAGATGCACCTCGCATGTAGATACAGCATGGTCGAAAATGTCTATAAAATATCAAAAATGATCGAAGTTAACTGCATGTCAGCAATCGTAACGCGCAAGACATAAAAATCTACAAGAAAGCTGTTTTAAACCTTTTTATAAAGCGAATCCAAAAGAAGTTACATAAAGTTCACGTAAAAATAATGGATTTCTTTTTCCCCAACCTAATAATAAAATCTGTACAATTTTCTACTTTTGTAGTTTGAGTCATTTATCATATAAACTTATGTTTTTAATTTTTTCATTTTTAATGTCAGTTTCTCGGAATAGATATATGACAGATCATACATATCCATACAGAGATATTAAATAAACAATACATTTTCCATATATTTTCGTATAACCATTTTATATAAAGAAATATATAAATGATATTTTTCGAATTCATACGTTTGAAATATCTTTTCATCGATCTTATTACAGTGTTACACTAAATCATTTCAGTTATACTTTTATCTCGCTTGCATTTTTATCATGTTTAGGTTATTTTTAATTTGCAAATTACAGACAATACGCATATTGGATATTATAATTACTGCGCAAAAATAAATGTAAATAGTAATTAATATTTATTTTACACTCATGTATTTGATATACGAATTAAATTACAATTAAATGTAGAAATATAGCTCCTGAAAAATTAGTACTCAGAACAAACATCTGTTTAGAACTCAGAACATCACATCTGGCAGCAATAACATTTCTTATTCACCTGGGTATGGAGTTAAACAAGAGATAGTATTTCTTTGCAACATCCATGAAAGCGAAAGATGATAGAGATATATGTCCAGAAACACTCTCCAAAGGCGATTGTCGTGATTGCTAATATCAAATGCACACTGTGCATGTGCTTTCTTCACAATGTGTCATTAAACTCAGATGTGATGATCATGTTGTTGTAAACACAACCGAAAATCATCTAAAAAACATGACATGCCATTCTTGTATCATAGTTTGTCGTTAATCGCAACAATTGAAAATGCTTCTGTATGTGATGTAAGGTCGAAGCAGCTGAATTCATGGTTGCGGAGTTTACAGACTAGACTGCTGAAAACGTAGTCGAACTGTTATTGCAGACACTTGTTGCCTTTCTAACGACATCATTTCTTGATTCTAAGTTTGTGACGTGGTTGAAGATACACTAAAATTACACGGCTAACATAGCAGTATTTTTGGTTAAGCAAGCATTTGAATCCAGCATGACATTTCGTATTACGGTCCTAAGCCTTCAGTTCCATATTTTTCACACAGACAGCGGAATTTTGACCGAAAATACTGCGATAGGATAAACAGGAAACCTGGAAGGCAACTGTTCGACATATATTAACATCAGAAACTTGAAAACAAGCATTTCTTCTTTTTACACTAGGTATTACAATAACTCTTCATCAAGTAATGCACAATTTGTATGTGAGAAACCTGATATACAATTTCTTTATTCTAGTTTAATATTAGTGTCGATACTACTACCTATTTTATAAGAATGCTTCGAAAAATTATATATATAGCATATATCATAATCCTGTTTTCCAAATTTTACAAGTTTAGCCAATTACGGATTAGATTTTTGTAATTTTAATGACTAATACTAAATATGCACTTAAAGATTTTATCAAAATTTTTCAAGTTAGCTCTTTAGATTTACATTCTTTCTATATAATTTATCTATATAATTCATTCATCTTAGAAATGTAGATAGAATTTTATGATTTCTGACTGTTATTTTCATAATCTGTTTGCATTTGTAAGGCAATGAAATTTATATAATTTAAAAGCAGATCTCTGATCTTTCAGGGTGATATCATGCTCAAAATATTTCTAGAATTTTGTTCTAGGTGTAAGGATTTTGTTTTCTGTGAGTTTGTCATTGGAAGAAAATGTAATACATGTGGTTATTAAATATTTCTGAAAATTAATAAATTTAAACTGAATTCTACAATCTGTTTTTCTGAATATTAATTTCAAATGTTAAGATCTTCCCTTTTTCGTGTACAGTGTATTTTCATTTTAAAAGACTTAATAATATGCCTGGAATACAAAAAATTGTATTAAATAAAAAGACTGAAATTACGCCATCTAGTGGTGAAAAATAATGCGATAAAGTAAATTTTTTTTAAACTAAGCATTTTTTTTAGACATAAGTTTTGTTTTGTCTGCAAGAGAGCTCGATGAACGCCTTATTGCGTATCGATCTCAAACTACTCTAAGTAATATTTCAAAAAAATATTCCAGTTTCTAAACTAATGAAATTGTTTCTGTATTCATTTTAACAATCAAAAATATCAGCAAAGGTTTAAAATTTTAAGTATAATTTATTGTTTTCTACTGTAAATTTGAAAAGACCTATCCACAAATTTTAGTGTTGCAAAAGACTTGTTTAATGGAGATTTAACTCGGAGGTAATGAAAGCTAAGTCATCAAATTCTTGGTATATCGAGTATTAGCACAACACATTCCATGAAACTCTTAACTAATATGCTGTTTCATAATTATAGATCAGGTATAGTTCTAACTAACCATTATGGTTCCGTCTAGATTCCACGTAGCACTTATTTCTTAAAATGCATGCATTTTAATTGATCCCACAAATTGCAGTATGGATTTCAATTTTTAATATTGGATATAGTGATAAATTACTAATGATGCTTTCTTAAGTAAAGCAAGGTGATAAATTTCTAACAAGGTTTCTGACATTCCTATCAAATGTTGAAAATCAAGTTTAATATATATTTAATATATTAGGTTGGGAAAAAAGTAATCCATTATTTTTTCGGTAGACGTCTGTAGTGATCGATATCTCGTGAGATATCTATCAAACAATTTCAAATTTATGCTCATTGGAAAGGTGACATTTGACACTAAAATATCCTCTTGCGGTTTTTTGTTTGATTAATTCAGTTACGAGTACAAGGTTTTAAAAATGGAAGACAACAAACAGAAAATTCGATACATTTTCGTTTTTCTCTTGTAACGGCGAAAAAGCCGTGTGGCTAAAATTGTGAAAGTTGTTTATCGTCCTATATAAGACTGTAACAACCAGTTACGTACAATTTTTGTTTCGTCGATACTGTTCGGGTATTTTTGATGTTAGAGATGCACCTCGCATGTGGATACAGCATCGTCGAAAATGTCTATAAAATATCAAAAATGATCGAAGTTAACCGCATGTCAGCAGTCGTAATGCGCAAGACCTAAAAAACTACATGAAAGCTGTTTTAAACCTTTTTACAAAGTGAATCCAAAAGAAGTTGCATAAAGTTCACGTAAAAATAATGGATTTCTTTTTCCCCAACCTAATATTTAATATTTTTTCAATCTTTAAATACCGGGTTTAAAAAAAAATTCTACATTATGTATTAAGAGTTTATTCTGGTTTTCATGCAGGAGTTATTTCTAAGCATATGCTATTTCCTTATTTATCAGAGACATTTTCTCTATATTGACAACGGAATATCACAATATTGTTTAATGCTTAAAATTTCTTTATTGCTTCAGCACTTGTGATTTTATAAGCTGTATGCTCATAACTCTGGAGTAACTCTCATAACTCTATAAGTGCATAATGAGAAAAAATTCTGGGATTTCTATTTATTTTGAATTATTTTATATGTTAGTTCATTGGTTATCGAATTATAAGTTTTTCAAAAGTTCATCTCAGGTTTTCGAGTGAAACATATAAATCACACAGAAATATTATGAAAAAAATCAATTTTCAAAAATTCAGCAACTAAATTTTACAACAGGAAGTTTCGGCGATTTGATACAGCTTTTATTCTTTTTGAAATAATTGTTTTGTGAAATTCAAGATTTTTGATTCATCGATTTAATATTTCATAAAAATCAAAAGGACCATTCCACAAGTCAAGGTGTAGAGCTATATAATTTCTAAATTAATATAAATGAGTTCATCTAAAAATATCCAAAGCATATGGAAAAGTGAATAGAGCCGAATTGAAATATGTGTAAAATTAACAAAACAAATCAAATGTTATGAATGAAGAATTACTTTACCCTTTTTTAGATATTTTTGATATAACTGTATAGATTGCTTCATTATGGAGATTCACACGAAAAAATTTCTTGTAAGAATAAAGTCTCAAATTTTAGAGTATTTTTCTATTCCGTTTAAATTTTTAACTATATGATGATAATTCTTGTATTTATCCATTGCTAAATACTGAAAATGGCTCAACAATATAAAGTTTAAAAAAAAATAAAAATAAAACATTCATATATATTTTGGTTTCAAATTAAGTTTCAACTTGGAAAAAAAATGTTTTGTGTGAAGAAGATTGCATATTTGTTTGATATACAAAATGTTAAGCTTTTTAATTTACTTTTTTTGCTATTAATTTATCTATATGTGTGTGTATTTTATATATATATATATATATAATGTACAGCAGAAATAAATTTCTATATTTCATTGCTGTGTAGATTCTGAGTACGACACGGAATAAAATAGGAATTCTGAATGCTATCGAAGGAGTAACTGAATCAAGTATTGGAGACAAACGAATAAAGTAGAAGATGTGTCTATACATTTTTAAATGAGCATTGGGAGCCGTGGTAGCCTAGTTGGTTAGGGCGCATTCACGCAATCGCAAGGTTGTGGGTTCGATTCCCCGCCGACTAAAGACCATCGTGTTCACTATGTCGACAGGGGCACATAAAATATGTCGTGGTCGCAATGTCCTCCAGTTTTCCATTCCAAATTAATGCCTCTGGTGGTGATAAGAGCCAGGCCTTGGATTTCCCCAGGCATCCTAAACCTAAATCCGAAGCCACAAATGGTGCTGCCATCTATGAGCCAAGTCGTGCTTCCACTTTCGTTAGAAAGTGTTGTTCAAGAATGGATGGCACTCTTTCAGACTTCATTCGCCAAGTCTCAGACGGGCGGCTTCGCCAAGTGTCATAAGTAACAACAACATAATATTAATCTTAGTTCAAAATGTATAGACTAGACACTCGTTTTTGTGAATTTGTAGATACAGGAAAATGATCCCAAGAGGTTTACTGGTAGAGTACTTCGCTCTCCCAACCCACAGTTCGGAGTTCGATACTCAGGCAGAGTAATACAGACTCAGCTTTTCATTCCTTTAGTGAGTCTATAAACTGAATACCAAGCATGCTTAGGAACTAAATACTGAGGTTTTCGCGCTTGGCTAACTTACTAAGCGGAACATATGCTTCGCCCTCCAGGTAAAATAACAGATAGGGGCACTGTAGGCCTTAGCCCACAAATAGGCTTCGTGACTCAAATTTAAATTTTTTAAAGACCGGTAAAAGGGTTAAAATAATTTTTTTTAATCTAAACTGCTTTCTTTATGAAAAAAAAAAAAACATTCAGTATGCATGCGAAATACGCATGCACTAAACAATACATATTAAAGAATCTTACTTTCATTTTGAAAAACACATCTTTCAATATTTTCAATGTACGAAAACATTTATATATATATATATATATATATATATATATATATATA
>JAPDSC010054510.1:2767-17609 GCA_026290005.1 Latrodectus geometricus
AATATAATTTGGAAACAGAGCAAAATAACAAGATGTAATGATTATATTAGACAAAGATTTAATGATTATATTAGATTTCTTATTAAAAATGATAATTATGAAATCAATGACATTTTCAGTGTTGTTATTTGCAATGAGTTCTAATTTGCATTTTATTTTTACTTACTTTTTATATATTATGGTATTTTTTGTCAAAGGAAAAATAATTGAAAATAAATTGTCATAGATTTGAGTATGTTTTTCTGAGAGATTTAAAAGTAACATAAAAAAATCTCTTTATTAAGGATATTAAAACTTGATTAGAGAGGTTTATTTATGTTCATTTTAATTTAGATCAGGTGATAATTTCTAAGAAAATATCAATATTGTGTCAATCATCATTAAAAACAGGGTAAAGATATTGAAAGTCAATCATTTAAATGTATTTTTTTTTATTTTTTTTAACTTCCCTACCATGGTACTTTCTGTGAAATATTTTTACTATTTGAAAAAAAATATTTCTTAAATATTTGATATATTCTTATATATTCTAAAAAAATTCTTATATATTTGAAAAAAATATATGAATTTTAATAAGATATTTATATATTGTTTATATGAATAAATTGTATTCATGACTTTATATCTTATAACTAGACATTTTTCTTAAGATAATTACATTCTTTAGCAATTCTGTCATTAATCAGATTTTTTCTGTTAACAAAATTACAACTGGAAAAATATATATTATAAAAACATATAGTAAAATATGTCGAATATTTTGTATTTAACTATATAATAAAATATTTAACTTTTATGTTGTCAAAAAATATCTTAGCATTTCATTTAAAATAAGATAAAAAATATTATTGTACTTATTTGTTTTATTTTCTACGATTCAGTAACTTTCTATTACTACAAAGATACCATTAATATCAGCGATGATTTTCTTTTGATATAATTGTATCTCCTAAGTATGTATTCATTATCAACTATTTTCCGCAAAAAATATTTTCTGTTAAATATAGTTTAGATTTTAATCAATTTATAGTTAGTTAATATCTTAACAGTACTACGTAAGAAATCATAAAAAATAAATTTCACCCATTTAGTAATACAGTATAAATTAAGTAAGTTTACTTAAACCTAAGTATTGATAAAATGTATCATTTATTTGATAAAGACAGATGTTAAATAGCTATATTAACATAATGACTATTTTGGAATAATTACTTTGAAAAAATTGTGTGTTAACGATACAATTGAAATCATTCAATCATGTTATTTTGACTTTTGTTCAATAAAGGTAATATGATTAGTGATTACTCATACAGTAAAAATTTTAAGAGAACCTTGGAAAATAGATTTTTTCAGTATAAACTGAAACAATAAACCTTACTATTATAGACATGCAGTAAAATAAAATAAACGACCACAATGAAATAATCAAGTTGTTTCTTTTTACGTCAGTGAACACTAATTCCATTAATAATGGGTCACCATATATCATTCTTATCTCGTAGCAGGATATGTCTTACGCTTCCTAATTTCTACTATGCACTTGGATAAATCAATATTAAGAAGCCATCATTTATTTTTCCCATCATGACTGTTTCATCCTGCCATTATCTCGTTTTGGTTGATAATGTAGGCTTTGTTTTTTTGTAATTTTATACTTAATGTATGAATACATAACATTTGAGTCAGATAAAAATAAGGAAACCAAAATTCCATCTTACTTACTAGTATAGTGGTAACTTTAAGTGTTCGGTTTTTAAGTGATTGAATAACTTCGGAGTAAGCAATTGTGTAGTTCCATGTAAATTGTAGTCCTCTGGCAGAGTCCCAAATTCCGACCTATAAAAAATACAATATTTCATTCCGAAAGAGGTTGAGTATACTTGTATATATGTAGTATCTTTAGCTTGCAGGAAACGTAGTACTTTTTCAGAGAAAATAGTTATTTCTAATTTTAAAAGGCATTAAAGCATTGTTAGACTAAATAAATTGTTAATTAATATTAAATTGACATATGGTAATAATTAACTCTTATAATTCAACAGGTTAAGCAAAATGTTATGAGAATTAAAAGCGCCGTTTATTTTCCATGTAGTATATTATAAATAATATATGTATGCAGTAAATTAACGCGAGTAAACAGCTCTCCAGTATTTTTCCTTGATTCATAAAATGGCAGATTCCTATTTAAACTATTTTTAAGAATCCCTTTAAACAGTCCATATTTTTATGGATTGTTAAGTAACTTTATATTGAGGTAAAAAATGTAAATTAAAATCAAAACAAGTAAACAATTTCATCAACTTAATAAAACTATCTCATCTGCACAAACTCTTAAAAATTTTGATTGTGTTTTTAAAATAATGTCATATATTACAGAGTATGTGAGTTATTATTTCAGTTAAATAGCTTATGAGTTCTTAACAATAGTTTATAGTAAAAAATGCGTATACAGCATAGAGTAAGGAGAAATGGGTTATATTTCAGTAAGTGTTTATAAGTATCATTTTATACGAACAACTTTTTCATGCGTTTGATAATCAACAAAAGGAACATTATATGGAAATCTTTCACTGACTGATAAATAAAACTCTAAGATAATAGCCAATAATGCAGTATCTTTATCGTTAGTAATAAAAAGATTATTCTTTGCTTCACATTATTCAATTTTGAAAACAAAATCGTTTTATATATCTAAGTCAGGTCTCAAATATATTCAATTAATTATTTTAAACTGAAAAATACATTTATTAAACAAAACAATCATATTTTTCAATACACATCATCAAGACATTTTAAATATATTAAAAGTAAAGCTTGTGAAAATAACATGTAATTAAACCATTAAAAAACAACTTACTTTTGATAAACCATTTCTTTTGAGTTCCAATATATCAAGAGAAAAATTTGTTCTATATCCTTCTTTGTCAAATTTAATTCGTCCTGTTATTCCATTATAGGTTACCTAAAATAATATTTTTAAATACAATATTTATTTTTAATGAAAATTGAAGCATTTTCATTTAAATACATCAAGAAGAATACATCACACATTCTCCACTAACCACAGTAAAATTTATATTGAGGATTTGACTTATGAAACTATTTTTCAGAACTATAATTTGATTCCTTAAATAATTCACCTGACCATGCAGAAGAAAATGTCTTTTATAATTCGTATAATTGCAAAATACAAATGCGTTTCCATGTTGTTGCATGTATTATCAGAAGTTTATCATTAATTATTTTCTAAGTGTTGTATTTTTCATCATTATTAAACCTGGGAACTTATTGAAACTAATTTCATTTATAAGAGTAAATACAATATAGCTTTCCATTTCAATTTATAATTTTTCGAAATAATTTCATAAATGACACTACATTAATATATATATATATATATATATATATACGACGGTTACTCTGAAATTTTTGAGATACGCGCAGATGAGAATTTACAATATAAAAATAATGGTTTAATTTTAAAATACAAAGTATTTTAACACAGAAGACGATTTTTTACTGACTTACTTCAACTTGTTTAGTGTAGAATAAATTTTAAGCAGAAGAGAAAATGGAGTTGACGCGTGAAGATTTTCGCGCTATGATTTTCTACGATTTTAAAGCTTGATTAAATCAAGAAGTATGCGTTCAACAGTTACAATTAGCATTTGGTGATGAATCTCCAGCTCGTCCTACTGTATTCAGATGATTTAGAGAATTTAGAAGAGGTTGCAATTTTCTTGAGGATGAAAAACACACAGGAAGGCTGCCGTTGGCAGTAATCCCGGATAATATGTCTGCCATACAAAAAATATTAATGGATGATAATCTCTGTACCTATCAAATGATACAGAAGGAACTTAACTTTGGATCCGCAGCCATACACAAAATCATTCATAAAGAATTACATATGAAAAAAGTAGTTTGCCGTTAGGTTCCCCATAATCTTACTGAGCACTATAAAGAGGAGCGTGTCAGAATCAGTAAAGAAATTCTTAAATTGCTAAATGATGGTGGCCACCACATCATTTCTGAAATTGTAACAGGTGATGAAACGTACATACCGTTTTTTGACGTTCCAACACGTCAAGAAAGCAAAGTATGGGTCTTTGAAGATGATCCCACGCCGACAATGGTGAAAAAACAACGCGCACTAAAAAAAGTTATGTATGCCGTTTTCTTCAGAAGTACGGGATTGGTCAAAGCCATCAAGTTGAAATTACAGAAGACAGTAACAGCAAACTGATATACCACTAAATGTCTTCCAGAAATTCTACAAGAACTGAATATTAGGGAACTAATGCTTCTCCATGACAATGCATCTTCACATACAGCTGGATTAACAGTTGAGTTTCTTCAACAAAAACAAATTAAAGTGATCGGACATCCACCGTATTCCCCTGACCTAGCTATGTGCGACTTTTGGTTATTCTTTAATCTAAAAAAGAACTTACGCGGACGTCGTTTTCATTCAGAAGAAGATATTGATGTGGCTATCAATGCATTTTTTCATCTATTCCAAGAAATGAATTGCTTGAGGCATTTAATCTATGGAAAATTCATCTACAAAAGTGCATTGATGCTGGAGGAGACTACTTTGAAAACATCTAAAATTTTGTAAGTGTAACTTTAAAAACCTAGTTGTATCACAAAAATTTCAGAGTGACCCTCGTATATATATATATATATATATATATATATATATATATATATATATATATATATACATATATATATATTATGAATTAAATACTGATATTTATTATATTTCATAAAATAATAATTTACTAAGGGAATTTAAAGAAAATTTTAAATGTTTTGAAGTAATGTTTTGAAGTACCTTTCTTCATTCAAATCAATTTATATTTCAAAAAGATTCTTTCAAATTTAAAGGAGACCATGAATATTTTTAATATTAAGATCTATTCAAAAGAAAGCAAAATTTATCCCTGAATATTTCTATACTTGATGAAAATCTAACATAATTAAACCTATCATTTTCATTCGGAAATAAAAATCTCTACATTTCGAATGATTTATATCTCAATATCTAAACTAAATCAAAAATATTCTCTCAAAGAAAATTAAAATTCTCGTAAACATCGAAAACTGTAAAGTATGTTGAAATGTTTCTTCTAAAAAAGTAATTGATTATGGAATTAGATTTTCTCTCAAGTTTGAAGAAATTGAAAGAGATATCACTGATTGTATATTATTTTAATTCCTTAAAAAATCTGTATGTAATGTTTTGATATTCTAAAAGTACATTAAAGTAAATTTTAAAAAATTATCTCATGTTTCTCAATTTTATTGATATTTTCAATTAGATCAAATTTAAAAGGGTTGAAATAAAATTTCAGAAAAATATCAAAAAATTTGCGTTTTATTGAAATTACATATTGAATTTCTATGAATTTACTTAAAAAAAATTGTTTTGAACATAACAATGTAAAATGAGAAAATTGCGTTACAGAATTGATAAACAACAAAATACGCTAATCCTATTAGCTTAAATCTTATTCTTAATTTTAAGAATGTAATCCTATTTCTTATATTATAATAAACTATTTTATAATTAATTCTATAAAAAATATATTTAGGCAATATCTCTTGCAAATTTTTATACCTTTTAAACTACTTATTTCATAAAAAATGTAATTATTTTATAATTTATTTTTATGGGTGTTCATTTAATACAGGCAAACCTTATTCACATTTTATATAATACATTCTTGCAAACATCTAAATACACAATTTTGAATTCAATTAATATAGATGTTAAGCAGTTTCAGTTATAATTGATATTGAGCCTCCCAACCTGTATAGTGGTTAGCATAACTGACTACGGGTGTGGAGTACCTGAGTTCGAATCCCGGCTTGGGCATGGATGTACTTTCTCTCTCTCTCTCTCTGTTTCTTGTCCTTTGATCGGATGATGGATGAATGTGGCCCGCCCTATAAACGGGTTTGTGGTGGTGTGGCGTGGGCGATGCTATTCGTACCTCCGTGACTTGGTTCACGGCTGCCCACCGAGTAACAATAACATGTGTAGCAGTTTCCGGCCTTGTTGCCGCAAATGGGCTAATGTACTTACTTGCTCAAGGGTGCAAGCCATTAGAAATAAAAAAAAATAATTGATATTGAATTTACTATAAACAAATACGAATTTAAATTTCAGAATTACATTAACATAAGAGTTTTCTGTAAAAATAATGTTTTTAATTCAAATCCTAAACTTAAATATTTGTTAAAACCTACACCATACAAACATACAATTCTTTTAAAATTTGCAATATTAATAGCAAAAAACAAAAAAATCACTATTTCAGCATACACTTTGAAACAAAATACTTATTTGCTTTTTCAACGATTTTTTAAATTTTACACCATACACATTCCATAACTTTTTGAAAATTTGCAATATGAATAGCAAAAGAAAAAAAAATCACTATTTCAGCATATGCTTCCAAACAAAATACCTATTTGCTTTTTTAACGATTTACAAATATAACGTTTATTGCTGTCAACCATGAGAATAAATATGCGCTATTTATTATATATAATCCCTTTTTGTTGCTGAAAATATTTCAGAGACATGACAAGCTGAAAAATTTTGTGTGCATATATTTCAACATGATTCCTTTCAATAACTCAACTGTCAAAAATAAATATTCACTGTATAAAAATAATATGAGTGGAAAGTTTTGAAAGATGAATGAATTTTTAAAGGCACTTTAAATTTTTGATACTGCAATTAAATTTCATTTGAAATATATAATGGGAAATATTTTGATATCGTAAAAATTTGAGAAATATAGGGCCAAGGAAAGTTACAGAATGTTTAATGTAGCGTTGGCGTTGGATCATCCGAATGATACACGTAATATTTTAAATATGAAGAATGCTGGATCTAACTGAATAATTGCTCACATTACCTAATTAAACATCAAATGTTTATAAAGCTTAAAGTTACGAATTATAAAGATTATTAAAATATTTTAGGGTGAAGTAGATATTCCATTTGTCATTCTTGTATCATCGCTATTTCTGGATATTACACAACCAGGATTTTCAAACAGTTCTTAAAATATCTTTATGCAGTCTTAAAGCATCCCCCCTCTCTCTCTTTATATATATATATATATATATATTTTTTTTTTCAATAATTTTATTATAAATATATATATATATATATATATATATATATATATATACTACTTATCAATAAGCATTTGGACACACCCATGCAAATGACTATATCATCGCGGTCCTGAGGTACTTTACGCCTGTATTATCATGTAGGACACAACATTGGCATTAGTCCCATGCAAGATGCTCCGATTTTGAGAAAAGTATAATTATCGGGTATCACAACAAATGTGCCCGATTCTTAAGGGACATATCTAGGGGTCTGAAGTACCCAAAATCGAAAGTGACCTATGTGATTAAAAAGTGGAAGTTGAGCGGTGATTGTCGGAATATGTTCCGAGTCAGCAGACCAACGAAACTGTGAGACAGAGATCAACGAATGCTGTCCAGAAAAATTTGGAAAAACCGCACTTAACCTATGATCCTTATCTGTGGGGAATTTCAACAGGCATCCGAGAATATTGTTTCAATGAATATCATTCATAAGGAAGCGCATCTGCTTGGATTTCATGGTCGTGCTGCTGCTCATAAGCCTTTGATTACAAAATCCAACCACCTGTTTGGTTAATGTCGTGCAAAGCACATCAAAATTGGAACGTAAATCAATAAAAACACGAGTTCTTTGGAGCGACGAATCAAGGTTTACCCTTTACCTTTCGCGTCCGCCTGGAGAACGTGTCCAGCCAGAATGCATTGAGCCAATAGTCAAGTTCGGCAGAGTTGGAATTATGATCTTTCTCCTGGTATGGATTGGGTTCCTTGGTCCCCATTCATGGTAAGGTCAACGTCGATGTCTACTGCACCATTTTGGATGGCAGTGTGCTTTCTACGTTGTCGTAGTTTTAAGGATTGGATCCCTGTTTCTTTCAGGATGACAATTGCCATGTTGCCATGTTTCGATGTTAACCAAGGCTTGGTATGATGCCAGTGGAGTTCATCGAATGGATTGCCCTGCCCAGACCTGAACGCTATCGAGAACATGTGAGACGAGTTGGATCACCGAATTAATTGTTGCACTACCCCTCCAAAATTGGTGGAGGAACTTGTATGTCTTCTCCAATCCAAGTGAAAGACAATACCATAAGCTGTAATACAAAGACTTGTGGAAAGTATGTCCCGGAGGGTTCACGCTGTAATTGCCTCTCGTGGAAGCTCTACCAACTATTGATTTAAAAAAAAATGAAAAATATTATAAAAATAGAATAAAAAAACTATAATAAAATACAATCAATTTAATTTTTAATATTTTATATCTTTATTATTCTAGAGATGCATTGGATGAATATTTATAAACTATAAATATTAATGCGATTTTTTCCCAAATCTTCATAAAATATTAAAAAGATGATCCTGAATATTTGGTCCAAATAACATACACTGATGCCCACCATAAATTAACGAAGGTGAGATATACAAATGATCACGAGTTTAGCGCAGACTCACATCACACGCGCCTGTGGCACCATTTCAAATTGCTACCTACGAATTGGACACTTTGACGATTTCAAGTTTCACAATTTGGTTTTTCTTGTGGTTTATTTAAAAGTGAAGCGATGAATTGTGCTTCGTAGAAAACAGCGATCATTTTTTGATCAAGTAACCGAGTTTGATAGAGGAAGGATAAATGACTACCGAGATTGTGGATTGTCATTCAGGGAAATTGGTAATCGTGTTGGACAAAAATGTTGGCGATGATTACCAATCAACTTTAATGCTGATATGTGAGCTTGTGAACCGGGAGGGTATGACGGACAGGCGCATTCGATCGCATCTGCATCTGTGCACCACTTCGCTTAATGTCATTCGAATTGTGCGCATGACAATCATGTATCGCTCAGCCACATCACAAATTATAGCACAGCACATTCAGTCTGTAACGCACCATCCAGTGTCTGCGCGAATCATTCGACGTCGTTTACAAGAAAGTGGTTTGTCCGCAACACGTACATGGCTTCATCTATTCTCGATACAAAACAGCAAGCGCCTCCGTCGTCAATGGTGCGACGAAAGAAGTATGTGGACGACAGAATGGAATAAAATATCTTTACTGACGAGTCACGTTTCTGTCTGCAACATCACAGTAGTCGTAGTCGAATTTGGAGACACAGTGTAAAGAGGATGTTGAACAGATGCTTTCTGTTTTGCCATATTGTTCCGGTACTAGGTATTATGGTATGGGGCTCTATTATATATCACTCTTGCACCCATCTAGTACGCATTGCTGGTACTTTAACCCTTTGACGGTTATGAAAATGAGGAGTTTCCGATTACCTAATTCGCTCAGCATTAGGAGTAAACAGTAGTCGAAAGTGTCAGCTGTTTTCCCCTGCCGTCCTTGCGAAAATGTCACCTTTCTCTGGCGATGCCGTAGATACCTCGCCTCGCGCGTTTTAAAAATGTCTTAAAGTATTTGTAGTACATAAATAACAGTTTTTACGTACTTTAAAATAATTATTAAACAGTAAATTATACGTGATTATAGCCAATTATAAAAATAATAATAGTTAATTATAAATATAAGACAAATATTAAATTGAAAGGACTAAATAAATTCAACTAATGTAAAACTTTATGAAGCCCACTATAAATACACTAATTACCTAAAAATATTTTTGTGTGTGAGCCTTCATCAGATTCAAAACTTGATAAGCTTTCTGTATCATAATCATCATTATAACTATCTAACTTTCGCTTTTGAGCCATTTTACTGTACAAACAGCCTAAGAACCACGCCAAAATACGTACAAAATGAACAAGGTCAAAAAAAAAAAAAATCCACCTTCATTATGTAAAGA
This sequence comes from Latrodectus geometricus, assembly GCA_026290005.1. Lineage (NCBI taxonomy): Eukaryota > Metazoa > Arthropoda > Arachnida > Araneae > Theridiidae > Latrodectus > Latrodectus geometricus. Next base: position 12,712 of record JAPDSC010054510.1, read on the forward strand.
AATTCATGGAACTCGTACTGTCATCTGTAGACAGTAAAAACAACTAAATTTCGCGAGTAGCATTCGTTTGAAACACAATAAGTGCAGAATAATAATGGCGAACGAAGTCAGCGCTTCAGCGCGCATTGGGGAAAAATTTCACTACGCGAGTAGTGTTCGTTACTAACCATTTCGGTCAAAATCTTGCTCCCGAGCGGAACTCGTTTGCGCGCGTTATGAAGCAGGATTCGATTGCGAGCTGAACTCGTTCATAACCGTCAAAGGGTTAAACAGATATCACTACATCTCCGAGCTGTTGGAGCCAGTTGTCCTTCCTTATATTCGGGGCTTGATCACAACCATATTTCAACAGTTTAATGCGAAAGTACACTTGTCCCACTTTGTTCAATGGTTCTTCATCAATCGTAGGATTGAATTTCTTACCTGGCCGACAAGCTCTCCTGATCTTTCGTCAATTGAAAATGTGTGGTCCATGATTGCGCAACGATTAAACCAGATTATATCCCCAACTACCACACTATATCAACTTTGGCTACGTGTAGAAGCTGCTTTGTCTGCTGTACTCCCAGAACTCATCCAAAATCTCTTTGAATCAATGCGAGGCTTGTGACTTGGCGCAGCTTGTCCCTTTTGGACCTTGCGCCACAAAACCCAACCAACCACTAGCGAGGCGTGTGACAGAGATTATCTCCAACTAAGGTGTTTACTTTGGCTACTGATTTTGGCAGGAACCACACTTCACCAAAGCCTATAAATTTAAATATTTGATACTCGGTCAACACGTTATCGACAAAATAAATTTTGTTGTCATATCTCTTGTCTTTCTTGCTGTTGCTATTTTGGTGGCAAGGTGTGTATTATCATTTCATGAAATGCTGTTTGCAATTTTTGCCGAAGCTTCAAATAGTACTCGGATGTTAAGAATTGATTCATTTCTCATGCATTGATGAGCATTGTAATACGTATGTTTTCTATTTGTATTTAATTCGAGATCAGGAAGTATTTCTGAGCTACCTTATTTTAAATAACCTCTAAATTTTGATTAACTCTGCTTTAAGTTTGGTTGAAAAATCAGTTGACGTTCAGTGCATTTAAAAACATTGTATGATTACTACTTCTCTTGCTTATCAATTAGTTCATGCTTATCAAAATGTTGCTTAAATTAAAATTTTCTAATATAATGACTAAAATTAATTAATTATTTCTAGAATGGGTTTTTTAAAATGATTTATAACACTGAATCTCGCCCTTATACCACTTACACACATTAAAATCTTCTTCAATTTTTCAGAATTTCTGTATGGATAAGTTTTTATCACTAATATTATGACTTACTTGAAGAAAGCGTTTGGTATTGCCTGATGTGGTTTTCAGCCAAAGACAATTTAACCAAAATTGTTTCATGTGTTGTTTTTAACTCATTGTGAGCTTTTATATAATTACCAACTAATATATCTGAACAAAAATCTCTCCTATATCACTATGCTTCATGATTTCTATTATCTCGGATCAGCTTTGTTTAGTGAATCAAACAATCTTAACCTTTTTGTAACTATTCAAAACTGAGGTAAATCACAAGTAAATGTTTTTTGTGCAATTTAGATTGTATAGATGATTCGCACTACAATGAAATTTTATCCACAACAATATCATTAGTGGTTGCAGTTTGTTCTCCAGATGCACTCAAAATTAGTGGTTTAATAGTTTTTTTTAAACATTTTAAACGCATTCTGTGCTGATGAATGAAGATTGTGATGCTCTATTAATTAAACTCACCATTTTTCATAATCAAAACAGGATTCGAATGTATTAATGAAAGATGTGAATTGTAAAATTTGACTTTTTCAAAAATTAATACAATGATTGATATCGTTGCATCAACTTCTGTGTACGAGTTTAGTTACAATTTGTATTTTGAATTTTATTAATTTGCAATAACATATTTGTTTTATACCGCAATTTTTTACCTATATTTATAACTCGGTTGACATAACGCAATCCACCCAAAAACAATTTTCTACAGGAATTCTACGTATTTATAAATCGGATATTATTCTATGCTGAAAAAAAACACGTAAATTATAGCTAAATGTTAGGGCTATCATTCTCAGTAAGCGATTTTATTTTGGCTCGGGATTACCCGTTTATTTACATTAACTGACGGTAACGCAGCTGCACTCAATACCATAAACGCTTTGAATTCTGCAAACGTTCTTAAAAAACGATCTTTATGCGACAGATGCCACTTCCTTATGTATTCAGAATCTAACTCTCGATATAAAAAGTAAACAAGAATAGAGTGTCCTACTTATCCACGTGTGCTTGCTGATTCATCACTTCCAACACATCTAAGCATTTGTTGGTGATATCTATCCATCAATTGGATCTTCGAGTGCTTTCACTTATCACATTTGGCCTTGAGAAAAGCTAATCGAGTGTAGAATAAATTATTGCTACCGTATTTCCGAGACGTTCCTCCATAAATTTATTAGCTTTAATGCAATTTGTATCTAATATTTGAATTAATGCTAATTTTTCTCCCTTTTAAAATAATTTTAAATGCAGCAATTTTTAAAACTACTTACATATGAATAATTATGAATAATTGTTACAAGAATATCAGGAAATGGAATTTACTCAGATAAATTACCAGAAAATGAGAATAAATCATAACGTTACAATTTTATGTTACAATTTGCATTATTTCGGTATTTTTTTCTTTAATTTCTAATTTAAATATATGCATATTTATTTTTGTTTTTTTTATTTTATGGACAATAACATCAAATTCATTTTCATTTTCCAGAATTTATTTTCAATTTCATGTAAATATAATTTGTTAATTTATATTTATAAATTTTGCTCATAATTCATTAGCTTGAGAAGCATAAATTTTAACAGTTACTTATCATAAATACTTGCAGATATTTTTTCATTATTTGTAAATTTAGTGTACTTACCTTTTAAATGCCGATCTTTTTCGTAACGGGTATTCCAATTTTACGTTCCGTAACGGGTAATCCGTTTGAAGATGACTGAAAAATTCTTTATTTTCTAAGGAATATATGTTATTGCGTGTCTTGTGGAACCATGCTTAAGTATTCCATAAATGATTTTTTTCTATCGGTGGGCACTGGGCGAATAACCCTTTGCCACAACGAGGCCGGTAATTGCTACTCATTTACCGTTACCCGGTGGGCACCTGTGAGCCAAATCACGGAAGCGAGTATCATTACCCACGTCACACCACCACAAACTTTTAGAGGGCGGGCCACATTCATGCATCATCTAAGGAAAGGACAAGCAACACAGAGAAAGAAAGAGAAAGTATATCCCTGTCCAAGCCGGTATGCGAACCCAGGTCCTTCCTATCCATAGTCAGATACGCTGACCACTAGACAGGTTAAGCGGCAATATAAATTTAAGCGATATTATTTTAACAATTGATTAATGTTATTTTTTAAATAGTGCACAACAATGTTTTTAATAAAATAAAAAAAAAATTGAAATTTATTCAAACATAAAAAGGAGGAACTGATTTGGCGATGCCATGCTGGCTGAAGAACAAAATCTCCGTCATCGCCGTGTATATAACCTACCGCTCTAAAGCCAATTGCACCACTCCACTCTGTAACTTCTTTCGTAATATCAATGCATATTTTTTTTTACCAATTTAGAGCAACTATTGATCCACAGTCATTTTGACATTAACCACTAAACTTACTATATAAAAGAATATTTTTCGTAATCATCAGGTACATAGTCAGAACCGATGATCAACCTGGCAAGCAGATTAATTAACCGAAACTGTAATGTTGACAGAGGAATTAGGAACAAATGATTATCGCACTTGTCTAAGAATTGACTCAAGGTTCGTTTTCTAAATTTAGTTTACTTCATCAAAGTATGGAATCCTTATAGATGGTAAGAAGATATAGGATGTTTCAGATTAATAGCATAGTCACCAAGTGTTCAAGCTTATAATCATAGAAATTTGCTTTGTCAATTCGGTAGATAGTGACATTTATCATCTATGGCACATTTTCCTGTATTCACGAGCTAATAAAATAATGTCCTGCTCTATATACCTCAAATATAAATGGATTGTCTCTATGTAGCTAATATTAATTTTAGAATTATTTCACTACTGAAATATTGTAAAAAGAAGAATAGTTAATACCAAACTGAAAATATTTGAGATATTTAATGAAGCCATATTGAAATATTTATTATATCATAGATTTATAGGAGTAATTAACGGATCTCTGATAGAATGTAATGCAAGATGACATTAGAAGTACATCGCTCTTATAACTGAAGTATAAGGAAACATGATTCAATATGAAGATCTAGCTGAAACTAATTTAGATCACTAGCAAGTGAATTTGATTATTTAATATGCTACAATTTGTGTGTATTTATTTATTTTTTGTCGGGTGTTAGACAGGCTCGCAATATGGGTTTCGTTGCACCACTTTTCCAGCTGAATGACAGTTTGGTGTGGAGTCCGACTTCCTCACTACATACATTCTATAGATCCCCATCTATAGGGTAGGCAACCATTCATACTCCATTCATACAAGGAAAGGACAAAGACACAGAGAGAGAGAGAGAGAAAGAAAAAGTACATCCAAATCCAAACCTGGATTCGAACCCAAGACCACTCTATCCGCAGTCAGACAAGCTGATCGCTAAACAAGGGTGGGTGACGATATTAATGGTTTTTTTTTATTTTCTTTTTACGAATTATATATATACTTCCAGAAAACTCAATTATTTTCTTCAAAATGTTTCATTATTTTTATAATATATATGCATGTACAAAAGCATGAATGATGTATATATTTTAAACTAAATGAATAATAATAAAAATAAAATAACCTTATACATTCACACAC